>WNWK01011444.1:0-64445 GCA_009830355.1 Cherax destructor
GTGTGTGTACCACCACCTATTTGTGGTTGCAGGGGGGGGACTCGCTTTGGGCCCCCTCACCTTTCACTGATCTTAACCCCCTCCCCCCTGTATGAGCTTTATCATACCTCTTGATGCGGCCCTCCCCCACTCCCCCCCCTTTCCAGAATTTTTCCACTTCCTGACAACTCTGGGGACTGAAGAAATACTTCTAACATACCTTTGACTCATCTGAGTCTTAACTTAATTGTGACCCCTTGTTTCTTGTTCATCTCTGAAACATCCTGTCTCTGTCCACTTTTTTTTATTCTCATAAATTTTGTATGTCGATATAATGTCTCCCTAACCTCCTGTCCTCCAGTGTCGTTCAGGCTGACTTCCCTTAACCTTTCGTAGGGACAATCCCTTAGCTCTGGAACTAACCGGGCAAACCTTGCACTTTCCAATTTCTTGACGCTTGACCAGGGTTTCCAAACTTGTGCCCATACTCCAGTAGGGGCCCTGACGTACACGGTGTACAGTGTCTTGAAGATTTTACGAGGTTTTGAATGCTATTCTCAGGTTTGTCAGGCGCCATATGCTGCAGCAGTTATCTGGTTGATGTGTGCTTCCGGAGATGTGTAAATACAACCCAAGATCTTTCTCCTTGAGTGGGGTTTTTAGTTTTTTCCACCTAGCCTATACTCTGCTGCAGGCTTTTTGCCCTTCCTGATTTCATGACTTTACATTTGGCGGGGTTAAATTGAGTAGACAGTTGCTGAACCGGGGTTTTCCAGCCTGTCCAGGTTTTTGGAGTCCTGCCTGATCCCCATCTGTTTTAAAATTTTGTCTCATTAACTTACATCATCTGCGGACACTTCAAATCTATCCCTTCCGTTATGTCATTCACAAAACCAAAAGCAGAAATTTTCCAGGACTGGCCCGGGGGGAACCCCGTCATCACAGGCCCCAGGATATCTCATCATGTACCATGACTCGTTGTTGCCTATCTGTCAGGTATTCTCTGACCATTGCAGTGCCTCCCTGTTATACACCCGATCTTCTGTTCGCCCCAACCCTTGTGAGGAACTGGGGTCGAAGGCCCCTTGCAGTCCAAGAAAATGTGTGTTTCGGGGTGTTATGGGGTGCAGTTTAGGTGGCAGAGAGGGAGAGAGATGGGGAAAGATAGGGGGTACAAGGGAGAAAGGAAAAGAATGTGAAGGGAAAGGTTAGGGGGGAGAGAGGGGAAGATAAGGGGGTAGGAGGAGGAGGGAAATAATGAATGGGAAGGTGAAGAGGAAGAGGAGACAGGGAAAAGATAGAGAGAGGAGAGAAGGGAAAGGAAGGTAGGAGAGTAAGAGGGGGCAGAGGGGAGGAGAGAGTGTGGGGTTTGTGCCCCGGGTTTTGGGATGGGTGGGGTTGGGGGGAATGACTATGGGGATAGGGGGAATGGAGGAGGGAAGGAGGAAAGGAGAGAAGGGATGAGAGAAGGGAGATAGAAAAAAGAGAGAGAGAGAGAGGGAGAGAGAGGAGAGAGAGAGAGAGAGAGAGAGAGAGAGGAGAGGAAGAGAGAAGAGGAAGAGAAGAAGAAAGATAAAAAGACAAGGACAGGTCACTCACTTTTCCTGTGTGTACTCACCTAGTTGTGGGTTGGGGGGGTTTGGGTAATAGCTCTGGCCCCCCTCTTCACTGGCCGCTACTGTGTTAGTGTGTGTGTGTGTGTTTTTTGTAGGTTTAAATGTTGAAACCACCTAAACCCTTTATTGGGCACCCTAGGAAAATGCAAATTCAAAATGTTTTTCCTATGAGTCAATAGAGTATTGGAAAAGTAAGTAAAATTTATAAATGGGGTTTCTAAAAATAAGTTTTTTGGTTAATAGTGAATATTCGACTTCAATAAATTTATGGTCCCGCCCAGTAAAGGGGTGCCAAATTGTGACTGTTCCAAAGTTCCCTTTGTTAATGAAACACCAAAATTTTTTAAAATAGAAAGCAATATCAAAAAATAAATATGAAGATGAACCAAAACAATATGGATACATTGCAAAGGGTAAACATTGCAATTTATTTTCATGAATTTCCGGGGAAAGAACAATCATTTAGAGACTGATGTTGGTATACTATCAAGGGTCATTTTGGATGTCTTTTTTCCCAATATGTCTGAGCTTGAAGAGCAAGATCATCATGATGATCTTCAAAGTACTCCCGATTGTAATACCTTTCTTTTTTGGGGCTAATTTAGGCTTTTGGATGGCTATCTTCCTCTCATCATCACTTGAGACATGTGCATCCAGTGGCAAGTATTCATCATCACTGTCAAGCAATTCCAGGTCATCTGGCTCTAGATCTGAGTCACTCTCCTCAAAAACAAACATATTTGGACTTCTCATTTGAGGGACCACCATAAAACAATTTCTCATTGATCTGGAAGGACAATGAAAACGTTCTATACACACCCAAACTACAACAGAATTCATATATGCATTACAAAAATTATTATTACTGAAATTGCTACAATGCCCCTTATCGTGCAGGACATAAATTTTGTTGACGTTTTTCCTTGCAGTTTTCTCAACTGCATGGTGCAGTCGTATTATGCTTCACATAGACTTTATTTATATATCAATATATGCCTAAACTATTCATTTATGCACTAAACACAACAATCAGTACTTACCGACATTGTAGAGGGTAAAATCTAGGAGTTTATGAGTGTAACTTGAGGACAAAAACCGCTCAGGACGACGCCAAGCAGAAAGTGTTCACATTTTTATATCTCAACTAATGGAAAGTGAGCAGACACCTTTGCCACTTAGCTGGAGCGACTTACAGATGGCTCGTGATTGGTCAGAATCAGAAAACGGGAACCCAGATGTGCAGAGGAAGTAGGATGACATGCTCAAAGACAATGCTTTCAAGTCAATAATTTTATTGACCTGCCCGATAAAGGGTTAACCCTTTATCGCGTTAACCCTTTATCGGGCATAATTGAAATGCTGATTTTCAGGCGATAATTCTTAATAGGTACCTTCTTGCAATGCTGATGAGTTGATAATTAAAATTCTGACTGGCTTCAGAATTGTGCTGGTTTATTTTACGATATTGGTCGCTCTGAGAAAAAAAGAGAGAATTCCTCTTTAGTTTGGCTTCAAAGCTGGTGTTTCTTATTAAAAAGCCTTGAATTAGCTTTGAGCTGTACATAAACTAATTTGCTATTTTTTATTGAAAAAATGGGATATTTTTGTCTATGTGATAAATTTGATATTATTGTCCATGTAATAATTTAGCAATAAAATAAGTCCCTCTGTCTGGCATTCCGGCTATCTTAGATTCTCCACACATATGCTACTATGTATGATACTCTATGCACTGTATTCCTGTATACCTGAATAAACTTACTTACCTGTTAGTGTATTTGTCTGACCTTAGCGCCTGCATGCTCACTAGCTGTGTGTGACACTAGCATGTGGCTCCTCCCTAAGTCCCTTCCCTGGTTTCTCTCCCTTACAATGTGTTAAGTGCTCTATGTATGATATTCAGCTCTCCAGAACAGGATTATGACCCTTGATGTCAGTATTGCAGGGCCAGATCCCTCATGCAAGATCCCTCATGCAACCACAAAAAGGTGTTTGTACATTACTTCTGGCAGCTGTGGTCTGGATTCTACTAAGTTGCTTCTGCACGATGTTTCCTCTCAATGTGGCATACTTCTGGGTTCTTGCTTCTCTTCCGTTTCTTTTTCACTGTACTCACTGTATTCACTGTCTTGGGTCGCACTTATTCTTCATATGCACCATGACGGACAGTGTGGAAACACCATTAGGCCTAGTTTCCAACCACTTTCCAGTTCCTGTCTTGCCTCCTACACCTATCAAGCACTTGTATCTTATTTTTTTCCTGTGTTGTGTTAATAGTTTTCTTTTTTTTCTTTATTTTTCTGTTCTTGAAATATGCTAGTCCCTGAACTTCATTGATTCCCTCACTGATCTACCTTCGCTCTACTCACAACAACTCACTTCCTGTATGGCACCCTCCAGTAACAGCCTTATTCTGGGCCAGCACTGTATTTTTCTCTTCTCTGATCACTTATATTTCTCTTTTGCAGAGTTTAAATTATTATATGCACTTTAAGATTTGCACACGCCTATTTGCCATGCTCTATTTCCTCTGGGGCCACCAGGAGCAAGACAAGTTTACAGTGCTCAAACGCGCATGACTTCTTCACACGTGTGTATGTGTCTATGTGCATGAGTGTGAGTGTATATATATGTGTGTGTGTGTACTCATCTATATGTGGTTGCAGGGGTCGAGTCATATCTCCTGCCCCGCCTCTTCACTGGTCTATACTAATTCACTCGCTCCATGCTCCATGAGCTTTATCATACCTCTTCTTAAAGCTACGTATGGAACTTGCTTCCACTACTTTACTCTCGAGATTATTCCACTTCCTGACAACTCTAAGGCTAAAGAAATACTTCCTAACATCCCTATTACTCAACTGGGTTTTCAGCTTCTAATTGTGGCCCCTTGTTTCTGTATTCCATATCTGAAACATTCGAGCTCTGTCCACCTTGTCATTTCCTCTCAGTATTTTATACATTATCATGTCCTCCCTGTCCCTCCTGTCCTCTAGTGTCATCAGGTTGAGTTCCTTTAAGGAAGTATTTACAGTGGACTCTGGGAAGACAGAACAGAGGAAGACACCAACAAGAAATATACCAACAAGTGTTGGATGACATACAAACAACTGAGGAGGAGGTGAAGAAGCTGCTAAGTGACCTTGATACCTCAAAGGCGATGGGACCGGACAACATCTCCCCGTGGGTACTTAAAGAGGGAGCAGAGATGCTGTGTGTGCCACTAACCACAATCTTCAACACATCCCTTGAAACTGGGCAACTACATAAGGTATGGAAGACGGCAAATGTAGTTCCCATTTTCTAAAAAGGAGACAGAAAAGAGACACTAAACTATAGACCAGTGTCACTCACATGTATAGTATGCAAAGTCATGGAGAAGATTTTCAGGAGGAGAGTGGTGGAACACCTGGAACGGAACAAGATTATGAACGACAACCAGCACGGATTCATGGAAGGCAAATCCTGTGTCACAAACGTTCTAGAGTTTTATGACAAAGTAACAAAAGTAAGACACGAGAGAGAGAGAGGGGTGAGTTGATTGCATTTTCTTGGACTGCAAGAAGGCCTTCGACACAGTTCCTCACAAGAGATTAGTGCAAAAGCTAGAGGATCATGCGCGTATAACAGGAAGGGCACTGCAATGGATCAGAGAATACCTGACAGGGAGACAACAACGAGTCATGGTAAGTGATGAGGTATCACAGTGGGCGCCTGTGACGAGCATGGTCCCACAGGGGTCAGTCCTAGGACCAGTGCTATTTTTGGTATATGTGAATGACATGATGGAAGGAATAGACTCAGAAGTGTCCCTGTTTGCAGATGATGTGAATTTAATTTGGAGACTCAAATCAGATGAAGATCAGGCAGGACTTCAAAGAGACCTGGACAGGCTGGACACCTGGTCCAGCAACTGGCTTCTCAAATTTAACCCCGGCAAATGCAAAGTCATGAAGATCGGGAAGGTCAAAGAAGACCACAGACAGAGTATAGGCTAGGTGGCCAAAGACTGCAAACCTCGCTCAAGGAGACAGATCTTGGGATGAGTATAACACCGAGCACGTCTCCTGAAGCACACATCAACCAGATAACTGCTGCAGCATATGGACGCCTGACAAACCTGAGAATAGCGTTCCGATATCTTAGTAAGGAATCGTTCAAGACACTGTACACCGTGTACGTCAGGCCCATACTGGAGTATGCAGCATCAGTTTGGAACCCACACCTGGTTAAGCACGTCAAGAAATTAGAGAAAGTGCAAAGGTTTGCAACAAGTCTAGTTCCAGAGCTAAAGGGAATGTCCTACGACACTGGAGGACAGGAGGGTTAGGGGAGACATGTTAACAACATACAAAATACTGCGTGGAATAGACAAGGTGGACAGAGACAGGATGTTCCAGAGAGGAGACACAGAAACAAGGGGTCACAATTGGAAGTTGAAGACTCAGATGAGTCTAAGGAATGTTAGGAAGTATTTCTTCAATCATACATAGCTTTAAGAACCATACATAGCTTTAAGAAGAGGTATGATTAAGCTTTTGTAGCAGGGAGAAAGTGGACCTAGTAGCGACCAGCGAAGAGGCGGGGCCTGGAGCTATTACTCGGCCCCTCCAATCACAATTATGTGAGTACACACACACACACACACACACACACACACACACACACACACACACACACACACACACACACACACACACCACACACCACACACACACACACACACACACACACACACACACACACACACACACACACACACACACCACACACACACACACACACACACACACACACACACACACACCACACACACACACACACACACACACACACACACACACACCACACACACACACACACACACACACACACACACACACACACACACACACACACACCACACCACCACACACACACACACACACACACACACACACACCACACACACACACACACAACACACCACACACACACACACACACACACACACACACACACCACACACACAACACACACACGTTTATCCGCACTTATTTACTGGACCTTAATTTTTATGCCCATAACTTAAAGCACACATTGTAGATGGTTATGGACATTAGTAAGTGTATGGAAGTGTAGTGTGCAGAAGAACATTTTATCCCATGTTACTGGACTCCATTAATTAAGATGTTATGCAGGACATTAATTTGATGTTATGCAGGCATTAATTATAGTGTTATGCAGGACATTAATTAGATGTTATGCAGGACATTAATTAAGATGTTATGCAGGACATTATTATGATTTAAGGATAATATGATGTTATGCAGGACATTAATTAGATGTTATGCAGGACATTAATTATGATGTTATGCAGGACATTAATTACGATGTTATGCAGGACATTAATTATGATGTTATGCAGGACATTAATTAAGATGTTATGCAGGACATTAATTATGATGTTATGCAGGACATTAATTATGATGTTATGCAGGACATTAATTATGATGTTATGCAGGACATTAATTAAGATGTTATGCAGGACATTAATTACGATGTTATGCAGGACATTAATTACGATGTTATGCAGGACATTAATTATGATGTTATGCAGGACATTAATTACGATGTTATGCAGGACATTAATTACGATGTTATGCAGGACATTAATTATGATGTTATGCAGGACATTAATTAAGATGTTATGCAGGACATTAATTAAGATGTTATGCAGGACATTAATTAAGATGTTATGCAGGACATTAATTATGATGTTATGCAGGACATTAATTATGATGTTATGCAGGACATTAATTAAGATGTTATGCAGGACATTAATTATGATGTTATGCAGGACATTAATTATGATGTTATGCAGGACATTAATTATGATGTTATGCAGGACATTAATTAAGATGTTATGCAGGACATTAATTATGATGTTATGCAGGACATTAATTATGATGTTATGCAGGACATTAATTAAGATGTTATGCAGGACATTAATTAAGATGTTATGCAGGACATTAATTAAGATGTTATGCAGGACATTAATTAAGATGTTATGCAGGACATTAATTAAGATGTTATGCAGGACATTAATTAAGATGTTATGCAGGACATTAATTAAGATGTTATGCAGGACATTAATTAAGATGTTATGCAGGACATTAATTAAGATGTTATGCAGGACATTAATTAAGATGTTATGCAGGACATTAATTAAGATGTTATGCAGGACATTAATTAAGATGTTATGCAGGACATTAATTAAGATGTTATGCAGGACATTAATTAAGATGTTATGCAGGACATTAATTAAGATGTTATGCAGGACATTAATTAAGATGTTATGCAGGACATTAATTAAGATGTTATGCAGGACATTAATTGATGTTATGCAGACATTAATTAAGATGTTATGCAGGACATTAATTAAAATGTTATGCAGGACATTAATTAAGATGTTATGCAGACATTAATTAAGATGTTATGCAGGACATTAATTAAGATGTTATGCAGGACATTAATTAAGATGTTATGCAGGACATTAATTAAGATGTTATGCAGGACATTAATTAAGATGTTATGCAGAACATTAATTAAGATGTTATGCAGGACATTAATTAAGATGTTATGCAGGACATTAATTACGATGTTATACAGGACATTAATTTAGATGTTATACAGAACATTAATTACGATGTTATGCAGGACATTAATTAAGATGTTATGCAGGACATTAATTAAGATGTTATGCAGGACATTAATTAAGATGTTATGCAGGACATTAATTAAGATGTTATGCAGGACATTAATTAAGATGTTATAGACATTAATAAGATGTTATGCAGACTAATTAAGATGTTATGCAGGACATTAATTAAGATGTTATGCAGGACATGGAGGAGAAGGATGAAGTAGCAACAGAAAAGGAGATGATAGAAACAAAATTCACACCTGTGGACTACACTATCTTCATCCTCATGCTGGTGGCATCCGTCGGCATTGGAGTTATTAGTGCCATCAGGAACCGAGGTAAAGGCACCACACAAGACTTCCTGTTAGGAAGCTGATCAATGTCACCCATACCAGTGGCGTTCTCTCTTCTCGTAGGCTGGGTATCTGCAATAACTATCATAGGTTAGTGTTAGAGCTTAACTAACAAGGTCACTATACTAACAAAACAATATTTATAATATTTGGAATATTAGATTTAAATTTTCCATAGCGTCGTTTTCCTTAAGAATAGAAAACCTGATTCATTGATGACCTATTAATCACAAGATTATCACCCGACTAATAAAGAGTAGGTATTATTTTAATAAAGAGTAGGTATTATTATTCCTCAACCTAAAACCAACCCAGATCAGTGATGTACTGTAGTATTTGACACCTACACTCAAAATCCAACGAGTTGGAACAAGTTGTATCACGAGTTGACAATATCAAACTTGTGCTGAGTAACATGTACGAGTGTTCAAATATTGAAACTGATCACAATAGTTATTCTAAATCTATCGCAAGGAAACCAAGTACAAAAATGGTCTATATAATAATGAACAAAGGGCACAAGCACTTACCATTTGTCGATGGTATTAGTCGTTATTAACAAAAGAATGTTAAGAGTTTAGTGGAAAACAAAGAGAGTCTACCTACCAATGTTCGGTCAATGGTTTAAAGTCGTACAGTATTTAAGAGTCTCTAAATGAGTGAAAATTAAGAATGACCTAAACATAAGAACGTCAATATTTATGTTTTTTTGGGTTTTTGTTTGTTTTGCTTTTGTATTCTATTTTAAATTCTCTATATTCACCACAAAAATCTTTGATTGTGTGCTCACAAATAAAATTGAGTTTGATATAATTGTTCTACAAAACCGGCAAATTTGGACCTACACGACCCCAAGTGAATAAAAAAAACACTTTAAGATAGACCAACTCTTAAGATAGACCAACTCTTAAGATAGACCAACGCTTAAGATAGACCAGTACTTAAGATAGACCAGTACTTAAGATAGATCAGTACTTAAGATAGACCAGTACTTAAGATAGACCAGTACTTAAGATAGACCAGTACTTAAGATAGACCAGTACTTAAGATAGACCAGTACTTAATTAAGACAGACCAGTACTTAAGATAGACCAGTACTTAAGATAGACTAGTACTTAAGATAGACCAGAACTTAAAATAGACCAGAACTTAAGATAGACCAGAACTTAAGATAGACCTGAACTTAAGATAGACCACAACTTAAGATAGACCACAACTTAAGATAGACCACAACTTAAGATAGACCACAACTTAAGATAGACCACAACTTAAGATAGACCACAACTTAAGATAGACCACAACTTAAGATAGACCACAACTTAAGATAGACCACAACTTAAGATAGACCACAACTTAAGATAGACCACAACTTAAGATAGACCACAACTTAAGATAGACCACAACTTAATGCCTTCTTCCTCTCAGTTTTAACTCACGAAGATACTAGAGAAATTCCAGAAATAATAAATTATGTAGAACAGGACGGTAATAAACTATGCACTATTGGGGTAACTAGTGACATGGTCCTCAGACAAATAGAGAAATTAATACCTAACAAATTCCCAGGCCCTGATGAACTGTTTGCGAGAGTTTTAAAGGAATGTAGATAGGAACTTAGCATACCTTTGGCTAATCTTTTCAATATATCACTACAAACTGGCATAGTGCCAGACAAGTGGAAAATGGCAAATGTAATACCTATTTACAAGGCAGGGGACAGGTCCTTAGCTTAGAACTATAGACCAATACGTCTTACCTCCATAGTTGATAAATTCATGGAATCAATAATTGCCGAGGCAATTCGTAGCCATCTTGAAAGGCATAAATTGATTAATGAATCTCAACACGCTTTTACAAAAGGGGGTTCCTGTGTTACGAATTTATTAACTTTCTTCACTAAGGTGTTTGAGGAGATAGATCATGGTATTGAATATGATATTGTGTATATGGACTTCATTAAGGCTTTTGATAGAGTTCTACATCAGAGGCTGTTGAGGAAGCTTAAGGCACACGGAATAGGAGGATATTTTTTTTCCTGGGTAGAGGCATGGTTGACAAATAGGCGGCAGAGAGTTTGCATAAATGGGGAGAAATCAGAATGGGGGATCGTCTCAACCGGTGTCCCACAGGGGTCAGTTTTGGGCCCCCTGTTGTATACAATTTACATAAACGACATAGATGAGGGAATAAATAGCAACATAAGTAAATTTGCTGATGACACCAAAATAGGCCGTCCAATTCATTCTAATGAGGACATTAGAGCACTCCAGGATGATTTGAATAGACTGATGCAGTGGTCGGAGAAGTGGCAGATGCAGTTTAATGTAGACAAATGCAAAGTTCTAAATGTTGGGCAGGACAATAACCATGCCACATATAAACTGAATAATGTAGATCTTAATACTAGTGATTGCGAAAAGGATTTAGGAGTTCTGGTTAGCAGTAATCTGAAACCAAGACAACAATGCATAAGTGTTCGCAATAAAGCTAATAGAATCCTTGGCTTCATATCGAGAAGTATAAATAATAGAAGACTTCAGGTTGTTCTTCAACTCCATATATCCGTGGTTAGGCCTCATTTAGACTATGCTGCACAGTTTTGGTCACCATATTAAAGAATGGATATATATGCACTGGAAAACGTTAGAAATAAATCGTATAAAATACCGACACACTGGAAAAATAAACACTTAAGCGAAATGGTTATGAAACAACTAGACCGACTGAAACAAAATAAATCGCCGGGTCCTGATGAGCTTTTTGCAAGGGTTCTTAAGGAATGCAAAATGGAACTCTGTGAACCAATATCTAACATTTTTAATTTATCTCTTCAAACAGGTGTAGTGTCTGATATGTGGAAGATGGCTAATGTAATTCCTATTTTTAAAGCAGGGGACAAGTCACTACCGTCAAATTACCGCCCAATAAGCCTGACCTCAATTGTAGGCAAATTACTAGAGTCAATTATAGCTGATATTATTAGAAGCCATCTAGATAACCATAATTTGATTAATGATACTCAGCATGGATTCACGAGGGGCCGTTCCTGCCTATCTAATTTATTAACCTTCTTCAGTAAAGCTTTTGAAGCTGTTGATCACGATAAAGAATTCGATATTGTTTATTTAGACTTTAGTAAGGCTTTTGATGGAGTACCGCACCAGAGACTGTTAAAGAAAGTGGCAACTCATGGCATTGAGGGAAAAGTGCTGTCATGGATCGAGTCATGGCTCACCAATAGGAAGCAGAGAGTGTGCATAAATGGGGTTAAATCCGAATGGGGACTTGTAACAAGTGGTGTTCCACAGGGATCAGTCTTAGGCCCGTTGTTATTTATAATATATATCAATGACCTTGACGAGGGAATTACTAGTGATATGAGCAAATTCGCCGACGACACGAAGATAGGTAGGATAATTGATTCAAACATAGATGTCATAGAACTTCAGGAAGATTTAGACAAACTTAATTCATGGTCAGAAAATAACCCTACTAGGCAGACTGTTCCACTCATCAACTACCCTATTTCCAAACCAATACTTTCCTATATCCTTTCTAAATCTAAACTTATCTAACTTGAATCCATTATTGCGGGTTCTCTCTTGGAGAGATATCCTCAAGACCTTATTTATATCCCCTTTGTTAATACCCATTTTCCACTTGTATACCTCGATCATGTCTCCCCTCATTCTACGTCTTACAAGTGAATGTAATTTTAGGGTCTTCAATCTTTCTTCGTAAGGAAGATTTCTAATGCTATGTATTAATTTAGTCATTCTACGCTGAATGTTTTCTAACGAATTTATGTCCATTCTGTAATATGAAGACCAAAACTGAGCTGCGTAATCTAGGTGAGGCCTTACTAATGATGTATAAAGCTGTAATATAACCTCTGGACTTCTGTTGCTAACACTTCTTGATATAAATCCCAGTAATCTATTTGCCTTATTACGTACGCTTAGGCATTGCTGTCTTGGTTTAAGGTTGCTGCTTACCATCACCCCCAAGTCCTTCTCGCAATCTGTATGGCTAAGTTCTACGTTATTTAACTTATAAGTGCTTGGGTTATGGACACTCCCGAGCTTCAGAACCTTGCATTTATCTACATTGAACTGCATCTGCCACTTTTCTGACCACGAATTAAGTTTGTCTAAATCTTCCTGAAGTTCTATGACATCAATGTTTGAATCAATTATCCTACCTATCTTCGTGTCGTCGGCGAATTTGCTCATATCACTAGTAATTCCCTCGTCAATGTCATTGATATATATTATAAATAACAATGGGCCTAAGACTGATCCCTGTGGAACACCACTTGTTACAAGTCCCCATTCGGATTTAACCCCATTTATGCACACTCTCTGCTTCCTATTGGTGAGCCATGACTCGATCCATGACAGCACTTTTCCCCCAATGCCATGAGCTGCCACTTTCTTTAACAGTCTCTGGTGCGGTACTCTATCAAAAGCCTTACTAAAGTCTAAATAAACAATATCGAATTCTTTATCGTGATCAACAGCTTCAAAAGCTTTACTGAAGAAGGTTAATAAATTAGATAGGCAGGAACATCACACAGATATGTATTGTTATTTGCAAAAATATATGCATACAGAGAGACCAAGTGACGTTTACACGTTGTGAATAAGTCACTAACAAACACACACACACACACACAGAAGAGACAAAAAGACAGACTGGGCCCCTCGTGAATCCATGCTGAGTATCATTAATCAAATTATGGTTATCTAGATGGCTTCTAATAATATCAGCTATAATTGACTCTAGTAATTTGCCTACAATTGAGGTCAGGCTTATTGGGCGGTAATTTGACGGTAGTGACTTGTCCCCTGCTTTAAAAATAGGAATTACATTAGCCATCTTCCACATATCAGACACTACACCTGTTTGAAGAGATAAATTAAAAATGTTAGATATTGGTTCACAGAGTTCCATTTTGCATTCCTTAAGAACCCTTGCAAAAAGCTCATCAGGACCCGGCGATTTATTTTGTTTCAGTCGGTCTAGTTGTTTCATAACCATTTCGCTAGTGACTGTGATATTACATAATTTATCTTCTTCTGGGCCTCTGTAAAAATTAATTACTGGGATATTATTAATGTCTTCCTGTGTGAAAACCGAGAGAAAATAATTATTAAAAATAGAGCACATATCATTCTCCTTGTCAGTAAGATGCCCAAAGTTATTTTTAAGGGGACCTATCTTATCCCTAACTTTTGTTCTATAAACCTGGAAAAACTTTTGGGTTAGTTTTTGAATCCCTAGCAACTTTAATTTCATAGTCCCGTTTAGTTTTTCTTATTCCCTTTTAACGTCCCTCTTAATGTCAGTATACTGATTTATAAGATGACCCTCACCTCTTTTATGCGCCTATAAATTCCTTTCTTCTGCCCTAAAAGATATTTGAGCCTATTATTCATCCATTTTGGGTCATTTCTACTTGATCTAATTTCTTTATACGGGATAAATGTTCTTTGGGCAGCCTGTATAGTGTTAAGAAAACTGTCATATTGATACCTCTCTTCTTCACCCCAGTCCACAGTTGATAAGTGTTCTCTAAGTCCATTATAATCTGCTAAGCGAAAATCTGGGACCGTTACTGAATTATCCCTACTATCATACATCCATTCAATGCTAAAGGTTTATTGACTTGTGGTCGCTTGAGCCGAGTTCCTCTGTAATTTCTAAATTATTAACAAGGGTTTTTGCTTGCCAGAACCAAGTCAAGTAGGTTATTTCCCTTGTAGGTTCTGTTACAAACTGCTTCAAAAGCAATCCTGAACTACTTCTAAAAGTCGTTAGATTCTAAATTCCTGTCAAGAAATTCCAATCAATCTGACTAAAGTTAAAGTCCCCTAGAATTACTACGTTATCGTGCCTTGTGGCCTTAACAATTTCCTCCCAAAGTAGTCTCCCTTGTTCCCTATCTAAGTTTGGAGGACGGTAAATCACGCTGGCTGGACAAATACTGTAAGGAAAATTCAGTAACATTCCTTGACAACTGGGACCGCTTCTATGGCAGAAATGACATGTATGCCAGGGATGGGGTTCACTTATCCAGGTCTGGGGTGGGGGCACTGACAACTGCAGTGGAGGGAGCTGTTAGGGCTTTAAACTAGAAATAGTTAGTGGTATGGGTTTTGGGGGGAAAATTTGATCCAGACAGACTCTGTATGTGTTAATTCAGACTTTATACCCGCTTTATGCAACAATTTAAATGATCACGGACATAGAGTGCCACCCCACCCCCTTCCGATACTTCTTCTACTTGGAACAATTTAAAACCCTGAATGTGACATTCGGCATTCAAGTCCCGATTTTTCATATTAAACCATGTCTCAGTTATTGCAAAACATCAATATTACCCGTACTTGCAACTAATCTGAACTCGTCCATCTTATTCCTAGCACTACGACTATTGGTGTAATATATATTTAAAGACCCTCCTTTCTCTTTACCCTTCCTGCTCATCTCTGTTTTTCCACTATACCTATTACTGTCCTTGTCATCTAGTGTCATTAGCTTTCCACTATCCACCTTATTCTGCCTATTACTAGTTCTCCTAGAACTTATAATATTACTACACTGGGACTTCTCTGTTTTCCCCCCAAAACCCATACCACTAACTATTTCTAGTTTAAAGCCCTAACAGCTCCCTCCACTGCAGTTGCCAGTGCCCCCACCCCAGACCTGGATAAGTGAACCCCATCCCTGGCATACATGTCATTTCTGCCATAGAAGGGTCCCAGTTGTCAATGAATGTTACTGAATTTTCCTTACAGTATTTGTCCAGCCAGCAATTGACACCAATTGCCCTGGACAGCCATTCATTTCCAACTCCTCTCCTTGGCAAAATACCACATATGACAGGGTTCCACCCTTCTTCCTAATTATGTCTATTGCTGACCTAAACCTGCTAGTCAGGTCCTCACTCCTACGTCTGCCAACATCGTTGCCTCCAGCACTGAGACAGATAATAGGATTGCTCCCATTACCTCTCATGATGTCGTCCAGACGGCTAACAATATCCTCCATCCCAGCCCCAGGAAAGCAAACCCTCTGTCTCCTACTCCTATCAATTAAACAGAAAGCCCTATCCATGTACCTAACCTGACTGTCCCCAACAACAACAATGTTTTTACCTTCCTTGTGTCGTTCGTCGTGATGCTCCCAGAAGTCGACTCACATTCATCGGGTAGCACGGAGAATGGGTTCGATGTTTCCACAACATTCTTCTGGGTCTTCGTTGTTTCTACCTCTCCACCCGTCCTCTTGATCCTTAACTTTGTCCCATGCGTTTTAGCCACTGTCCAGGTTCCTTTCTTGGTTTGAGGATTCTCAACAGGAGGATTACTACGAATCCTCTTGTTTTCCTCAGTCAGTCGCTGTATCTCAAGCTTAGCTACCTCAGTTCTTCCTTCAGCTGCTGGTAGAGTAGCTCAAGAGAGGACATCTTCAGATTCACAGAGAGCACACAAGACACGTCTTCACTGAGTTAAGTCAGGTCCACCACTGAGTTAAGTCAGGTCCACCACTTTCAAATTTAGGTTGGATTAATTCATGAGTGAGAGGGGTTGGATTTGAGTGGGACTCACACATGAGTGAATGGAATTGTCAAAGCTTATTTCATGGGTAGCATTGAAAATTGGGTTGAGCAAGTGTTCTGTTAGTGGGACGGATTGTGAAGGACCTGCCTAGTATGGGGCAACAGGCCTGCTGCAGTGTTCCTCCTTTCTTATGTTCTTATGTTCTTGTAATGTAATCCTTTATTGACGACGTTTCGCCCACGCAGTGGGCTTTATCAAGTCACAAACAGATCTACCTGGGTAAAAGGTACGTGAGTATATATAGGATGGAAGCAGGTGGAAAATGCTGGAAATGCTTGGAAATATGGTAGTTGATGAGTGGAAGTCTGCCTAGTAGGGTTATTGAAAATTGGGTTGAGCAAATATTCTGTTAGTGGGACGGATTGTGAAGGACCTGCCTAGTATGGGCCAACAGGCCTGCTGCAGTGTTCCTCCTTTCTTATGTTCTTATGTCAGGTGGAGAATGCTGCAAATGACGATCTTCCGAGTAGGGTGATAGAGTTTACTCAAGGTTCTAGACTCTATCACCCTACTCGGAAGATCGTCACATGCAGCATTCTGCACCTGACTCCATCCTATATATACTCACGTACCTTTTATCCAGGTAGATCTGTTTGTGACTTGATAAAGCCCACTGTGTGGGAGAAACGTTGTCAATAAAGGATCACATTATACTGCTTAAGTGTTTATTTTTCCACTGGTAAACGTACAGAGGAGGATGACAAAGTTGATCCCATGTATCAGAAATCTTCCCTATGAGGATAGACTGATGGCCTTGAATCTGCACTCTCTAGAAAGGCGTAGAATTAGGGGGGATATGATTGAAATGTATAAATGAAAAACAGGAATTAATAACCCGTAAATAGCGTGTTAAAAATATTTAGCATAGACAGGACTCGCTGCAATGGTTTTAAGTTGGAAAAATTCAGATTCAGGAAGGATATAGGAAAGCACTGGTTTGGTAATAGAGTTGTGGATGAGTGGAACAAACTCCCGAGTACCGTTATAGAAGCTATGACATTGTGTAGTTTTAAAAATAGGTTAGATAAATACATGAGTGGGTGTAGGTGGATGTGAGTTGGACCTGACTAGCTTGTGCTACTAGGTCAGATGCCGTGCTCCTCCCTTAAGTGAATGTGACTGACTTGACTAGTTTAAGGCATTGGCATAAGCCGGTGGGAGAATTGGACCTGCCTCGCATGGCCAGTAGGCCTGCTGCAGTGTTCCTTCTTTCTTATGTTCTTCTTCATTCTCCTAGGTGCAGTTTAAACTAATTATTCAAAGAGAGAGGTATGGAGGAATACGAATATGAAGGAGTCACAGGATGCACACCTACCAACAATCATACTGGTTGTTACCTTTATAATACATGACCTACAGATAATTATGACATTATTGACACTAAATGTCTGCCATCACTAGGACCTCCGTAGGGTCAAGCCCCAACCCTGACACTCCTGGGTTATCCTGGGAGACTCGTGTATGTTGATATGTATGAAAGTTGCAGTCACCTGCGCTAGTATATTCTGAGAAATTGTATGAACCCCTGAGGATCTTGCGTCACTAGAATCTCAGTGGTGATAGATTCTCCTCCCCCCGTCTAGACCTAAAACTAGTTGCAATCACTTAAATTTGGGCACCTTTACCCGTACGGTACCCTGATGCAGCTATAACTGAATGGGCTACCTACTGTTAGTTATATATTATAGGATACCCCTATGAACGGAAACTGAGAAATTAAGGGATGTTAATTAACCTTCCAGGAATTCCCCGACGATACCGAAGGGCAGACACGTCATAGGCGGGGAATTGTGGGAAAGTTAGCATCCTTTGGGGTGAGAGTATGTTCCTGGCGACCTTCACTTTTCTGGTTCCACTCCTTGGGATATATTACATAACCTATTAACACTAATACCTCACTCAGGTAACCCAACGGAGATGTATTTCTTCGGCACACAACTTACAATGACGCTAGTGGGCTTCCTCCCGGGTTGTCTCTTCGTGAGTCAAGTCATGATACCAACGTTTTACCAACTCAAACTCGTCTCAATCAATGAGGTCAGTTGCCTCATCGATGATTATTTTTGAGTTTGTCTTATGCTATATTTTTAGTAGAAGAACTGTGAATCTTTCCTGAGTACTGTGTATACCCATCTGAATATAGTTGCTGAGCTGTGAATCTTTCCTGAGTACTGTGTATACCCATCTGAATATAGTTGCTGAGCTGTGAATCTTTCCTGAGTACTGTGTATACCCATCTGAATATAGTTGCTGAGCTGTGAATCTTTCCTGAGTACTGTGTATACCCATCTGAATATAGTGTCTGGGATATACTACAGTATATGCAAGTGAGGTTTGGATCGCGGCTGCTGAGGACGTTAGCAACTTTGTGTATGCTGCTCAATAACTTTGTCTACATGGGCATATGCCTATATGCTCCTACTTTGGCCTTATCAACAGTCACTGGCCTCGCTACGTGGGTATCCACGGTCTGCATGGGCCTCATATGTACATTCTACATTACAATTGTAAGTATGACAATAATAAGTGGAAAATACGGAATTCTGATGGAAATTGTAATTTAATCTACGCAAAATGTATAAGCAAAGATTACTTGCTTTTTATATGTTAATGTTCAACACATAATTCTGACCTGAGAGAGATGCGAAATGCGTTATATACACTGATATATTATGATGGATGGTAATATAAGTAACCCACAGGGAGGTGTGAAAGCTGTTGTTTACACTGACGTGCTACAAACACTGGTGATGCTGGGGGGGATGGTGATGCTTGTTGTCATCTGCACCATCAACGCTGGCGGTGTTGCCAATGTCTGGAACATCGCTGACCGCGGAGGCCGCCTCACATTTTTTGAGTGAGTTTTTTAGTAATAATTTAATGTCATGTTGCTAATGTTACTTGCTGATACCTATACTTTTTTTTTTTAGAAATACAGTGTCATGTCCTGAAAAGAACTGCTGGGGAAAGCAAAGGACTCGATTTAGCTTTTCGTTGAAGCTAAATAATTTTTTTTTTTTTTTGTTTTAATGATTCACAGGTCAAAGGAACTCTTAATAATCGTTTTTTATTGAAAGTTTCTGATTAATTTTAAAAAATGTGTAATAATTTCTTATCACTTAATAGGAAGTATTACAACCTCAGGTTCAATGGCCTGTTATCCTGAGTGTAAAAGGGAGCTTGGAGCAAAGAAACACATAGAAAATGTTTTGAATTTGTATTTTCCTTCACCAAGTAATGATAGTATAAGACTTTTGTCTTTTCCTTCACCAAGTAAATAGGAAAGGGCTTTACACATATGTACACTATATACAGAAAGCGTAGTATTTAGTGCACGCCACGGTTGTCTAGGCTAAACAGCAGCCAAAAGACAGACAACTTTCCACAACCAGCTCTATGCAGGAATTCCAATGACAAACTGCGAGTGGTATCCACGTCACCTTTGTCATTGTTAAACTCGCATTATAATTGACTGAACCGAGTCGTTGATTTGATGATGGGGCCCCATCGCCAAACCCTTAACGATGGTTCGCTGGATGGAGGGGAGCCTATGTGGGTGTGTTTAACATGCTCCCAATAAAGGTTACGTACTCTTTGCATGTAACAGGAAGCAAAGCTTTGCAATCTTTGCTGACATTGAGAATTTCCTAAGCCGTACTTTACAGACGCTGTCCTTGCTACAACAATTAAAATTAATTCATACAGGACAGCTACTTCACTATAAGCCTTTTAACCATACACAGCTTTACACAAGCTCAAAATTAGTTATAATTTGATATTTTAATTCTTATGGCACATCAACAACTTATTGATTTAACTGATAAAAAGATCAGGGTAAACTGCTAGTCACATTTCAGTGATTAAGAAGCAACATATTGAAATTCGTTTCCAAAAATAGTGTAAAACCTCTAAGATTCAAATGAAATCAGATTCAAGAAGTTGATTATACCTTCAACACCGGTTGTGCGGTGTTGAGGGCCAGCTATACTTATGGCCCGAACAAGCAGACAACCGGCACAACCATGTGCTATAACTGACCAATTCTCTAGCAAAGGCAGTTTTTCTTGTTGATAACAAATATTATTAAAGGGAAATTCTAGCATGAGAATATTTTTTTACTGCATAATATGTATTAACTGACGTGAATCTTAGTTATGAATATTTTAATTAAGATTCTTCAATACAGTTTAGTTGGCAGTAGCCTCTCACTGTACCCAGCAAGGTAGCCGCTCACTGTACCCAGCAAGGTAGCCTCTCACTGTACCCAGCAAGGTAGCCTCTCACTGTACCCATCCAGGTAGCCTCTCAGTGTACCCAGCAAGGTAGCCTCTCACTGTACCCAGCAAGGTAGCCTCTCACTGTACCCAGCAAGGTAGCCTCTCACTGTACCCAGCAAGGTAGCCTCTCACTGTACCCAGCAAGGTAGCCTCTCACTGTACCCAGCAAGGTAGCCTCTCAGTGTACCCAGCAAGGTAGCTTCTCACTGTATCCAGCAAGGTAGCCTCTCACTGTACCCAGCAAGGTAGCCTCTTACTCTACCCAGCAAGGTAGCCTCTCACTGTACCCAGCAAGGTAGCCTCTCACTGTACCCAGCAAGGTAGCCTCTCACTGTACCCAGCAAGGTAGCCTCTCACTGTACCCAGCAAGGTAGCCTCTCACTGTACCTAGCAAGGTAGCTCTCACTGTACCCAGCAAGGTAGCCTCTCACTGTACCCAGCAAGTAGCCTCTCACTGTACCCAGCAAGGTAGCCTCTCACTGTACCCAAGCAAGGTAGCCTCTCACTGTACCCAGCAAGGTAGCCTCTTACTGTACCCAGCAAGGTAGCCTCTCACTGTACCCAGAAAGGTAGCCTCTCAGTGTTCCCAGCAAGATAGTCTCTCACTGTACCCAGCCAGGTAGCCTATCAGTGTACCCAGCAAGGTAGCCTCTCACTGTACCCAGCAAGGTAGCCTCTCACTGTACCCAGCAAGGTAGCCTCTCACTGTACCCAGCAAGGTAGCCTCTCACTGTACCCAGCAAGGTAGCCTCTACTGTACCCAGCAAGGTAGCCTCTCACTGTACCCAGCAAGTAGCCTCTCACTGTACCCAGCAAGGTAGCCTCTCACTGTACCAGCAAGGTAGCCTCTCACTGTACCAGCAAGGTAGCCTCTCACTGTACCCAGCAAGGTAGCCTCTCACTGTACCCAGCAAGGTAGCCTCTTACCCTACCCAGCAAGGTAGCCTCTCACTGTACCCAGCAAGGTAGCCTCTCACTGTACCCACAAGGTAGCCTCTCACTGTACCCAGCAAGGTAGCCTCTCACTGTACCCAGCAAGGTAGCCTCTCACTGTACCCAGCAAGGTAGCCTCTACTGTACCCAGCAAGGTAGCCTCTCACTGTACCCAGCAAGGTAGCCTCTCACTGTACCCAGCAAGGTAGCCCTCACTGTACCCAGCAAGGTAGCTCTCACTGTACCCAGCAAGGTAGCCTCTCACTGTACCCAGCAAGGTAGCCTCTACTGTACCCAGCAAGGTAGCCTCTACTGTACCAGCAAGGTAGCCTCTCACTTACCCAGAAGTAGCCTCTCACTGTACCCAGCAAGGTAGCCTCTCACTGTACCCAGCAAGGTAGCCTCTCACTGTACCCAGCAAGGTAGCCTCTCACTGTACCCAACAAGGTAGCCTCTCACTGTACCCAGCAAGGTAGCCTCTCACTGTACCCAGCAAGGTAGCCTCTCACTGTACCCAGCAAGGTAGCCTCTCACTGTACCCAGCAAGGTAGCCTCTCACTGTACCCAGCAAGGTAGCCTCTCACTGTACCCAGCAAGGTAGCCTCTCACTGTACCCAGCAAGGTAGCCTCTCACTGTACCCAGCAAGGTAGCCTCTCACTGTACCCAGCAAGGTAGCCTCTCACTGTACCCAGCAAGGTAGCCTCTCACTGTACCCAGCAAGGTAGCCTCTCACTGTACCCAGCAAGGTAGCCTCTCACTGTACCCAGCAAGGTAGCCTCTCACTGTACCCAGCAAGGTAGCCTCTCACTGTACCCAGCAAGGTAGCCTCTCACTGTACCCAGCAAGGTAGCCTCTCACTGTACCCAGCAAGGTAGCCTCTCACTGTACCCAGCAAGGTAGCCTCTCACTGTACCCAGCAAGGTAGCCTCTCACTGTACCCAGCAAGGTAGCCTCTCACTGTACCCAGCAAGGTAGCCTCTCACTGTACCCAGCAAGGTAGCCTCTCACTGTACCCAGCAAGGTAGCCTCTCACTGTACCCAGCAAGGCAGCAGCAGGTGATACAGCAGCATATCCAATGTTATAAATTCATGGGACTAATTTTAAAATATCAAATGCTCATGTCAATCAAGTTTCAAAACTTTGAATAGCTTTTACACCAGATTTAAATTACCAGAAATATAAATGTAAATAATACAGAATGTTTACTAAGGGACTGAGGGAACCTGGCTAGCTGGGCTTGATTGCAGGAAGTGGAAAATACAGTGCATGTACTTTGAAGAAGAAGAGATCAGGATGTTGCAAGGCTGTCTGAGCAGTGATGTCAACCAGCTTCTGTCTAGACAGTAATTCAATAGGTGATCAGTGAAAGTTTTTTTCAGGTCACTCTACCTACTTAGCAATTTTAAGCACCAATTTGAGAGATTAAACGTCACAATGATTTCATTAATCAACAAAGGTTTTATTTCACGTCTAAAACAGACTTTTTATAAATACACTAAATTTTGGATACTGAACTCAAATCTCACTTTAGTTTTGCTCTAATTCGTTCAGTTTCAATAAAACAGATGATTTATGAAAGATGATTTATAGTTTTGTTTGTTTTGGCGAAATTATGAGGTTGTTGTATCACTAATGGAATGAATTTATATCTTCTTAGTGATTTATATTTTCGTCTGTAAACTTATAAGCCTAAAATAACTCGCAGTTGTTTAAACCGCAATGTTTCATTAACATATGCGAGTATGAGGCACCTATAGTCTGATAAATCGGATAGGAAACATCATGTTGTGAAAACAGTTCACTACTTTTGTGAAGATCAGAGATGAAGAAGATTGGGCGTCACATCGCTGGTGTAAGTGGGAAGCTGGAAGGAAGTCATGGAGTCCAGTCACAATCACCATGGATTATTATTTCTGTGTCACAAGAGTATTGATATTTATCAGCAGGACTCGAACCTGCTGTATCCGAGTCCACAGTACTTTTCCACGGAACCAGACCCCAGATAAGTATGGCCGAAGCCAGAGGATGCTACCTCATACCCCGGGGCACCAGGCTCGTCTTCAAAGTTATTTCATCACATCCTGACACATGCAGTGGACAACGAAAGAGATTTGAAATGCTAAACAATTCGCAAACAGGTGAATTATTTACCTAATCAGTTAAGGGCCTAACATAGGCTATGTACATCATTCTCACATTAGCACCATGGTTGGGGTTGCAGCCAGCAACATTAGCACCATGGTTGGGGTTGCAGCCAGCAACATTAGCACCATGGTTGGGGTTGCAGCCAGCAACATTAGCACCATGGTTGGGGTTGCAGCCAGCAACATTAGCACCATGGTTGGGGTTGCAGCCAGCAACATTAGCACCATGGTTGGGGTTGCAGCCAGCAACATTAGCACCATGGTTGGGGTTGTAGCCAGCAACATTAGCACCATGGTTGGGGTTGCAGCCAGCAACAGCTCTGAGAGCATTTAGTCTATCTTTGTATTTCTTATATAGTTGGGGTGTAGCGGATTTACTTAAAGGTACATTTACACCAAGATATCTGTAAGATTTAACGTAGCTGCAAACAGATGGGTGGGGATGTTGTTTGCTTGTCTATATCTTTGTTTTAGAAGATATTATTGGGCCTAATCAAGTTGCTTGAACTTCATTGAGAACGGTTCTCATCTTCTTATGCCGTGTTGTATGGATCATGATGTCATCAGCATAGCTTATAGTTATATGTTTAGGTGAGGCAGATAGAGCATTTAGGAAAGAATTAATCAGAACATTTAAATAGCATGGGACTGAGAACTCCTCCCTGGGGTGAACCTAGGTACATTTCTTTAGACTCGCTTGGTAGAGGACAGAGGATACTCTATTTGACAGGTATCCTCTTATCCAGCAGAGTAGGCTACCACCAATAATATTCATTTCAGTTAGTTCGTGAAGTGATATCAAATGCAGATTTTAGATCAAGAAATGTGGTAAAACTAGTCGAGGTGTGTGCAGTGAGAAAGGTGGAAATACAGTTCTGCACACTCTTACCTTTCATGAACCCATAGAGGTAAGGGGAAGGTTGGTGTCACATTCTGTAGTAGTTTGTTAAGTACACTGGTGTGCATTGGGAATATTTTTTATTTTTATTTTTATTCGTGGTTGCGATCTTACATATTCTTGGGCTGCTGATTGTAAATACCTAAACCATTTTGCTCTATCACGTAAGGATTTTGAATAAAATACAAATGATAAAAAATTGTGAATTTTTAATAAATTGTTACTTTATTAAAATTAAGCAAGTAATCATGGAAAGGCACATTCTCTTAGTTTTAAAAACATATGAATTCCAAATCAACATGAATCAAGTGATTTTATTAAAAAAATATGCTCGTAATGGTTAGCCTACATATTAAATCAAAGGAAGGAGGACCGCTTTGTTTTCGCTTGTGCTGTGCATTGAGACCATTACGTTTCAATGACCAGCAGTAATCCGCCATCATGCTGACATTCCATTTTAACTGGTATCGAGTTTCCATTTTGCAAATATCCTTATGGAAGCACCGCTCTCCTTGTTCCTCACTGTAGTCCCCACAATTGTTGGGAAAATAGTCAAGATGTGAGTGCAAAAACTGCATCTTCACACTCATTCTAGACCCAAGTTGTTGGAAACTTGAAATCAGGTCTTGGATCATTTTTTTTCATATTCGGGGGAGCGCCTGTTTCCCAGGAAGTTGTGGACAATCTGCTTGAATGAAAACCAGACATTCACCTCGACACCTGCTAATGCTTTATCAAAATGCTTGTCCTTCATCAATTCCCGAATCTGTGGGCTTGCCTTCACTTATACGAGGAAACTTTGACTCCAGGTACTTGAAAGAAGTTCCATTCTTGTTCAAGGCCTTCACAAAATTTTTCATAATCCCTAATTTGATGTGGAGTGGTGGCAGCAGAATTTTCTTGGGATCAACTAGTGGCACAGTTTTCACGTTGGGATTTGCGGGTAAGAAGCTGGTTCTTGGTGGCCATTCTTTTTGTTCATAGTGCTGGCTGTCTGCCCTACTATCCCAAAGACACAAAAAACATGGATACTTGGTGTATTCGCCTTCAAGACCTAACAGGAGAGCAATAACTTTTAAATCACCACAAATAAAAAAATTGTGATTCTGGTACTTGATTGCAGATATTAGTGTCTTCATATTTGCAAAGTTTCTAACATTTGGACACTATGGCCAATTGGCACAGACGCAACTGTGTTGCCATTGTCCTGGTCTCCAAGTTTGCAGACAAAATAAGCAAAGTAGCAGAGCTTCAATAAAGGAGTAATGTTACTCCGGGAATCTGAAGGGTTGAATTACCCGCAGACATAGTAAAATATGTCTGGTGAATTTATGCAGCCTCTAGACATATCAATAATCTAAAAATAATGAAAAATATATTAGATTTAACATTTAAGTCAATATAAGATAAGCATTTTAATTGGTAATATATCACTTTCTCATTTACTTATGTTATACGAGAAGAGAAAAGTAACGTTTCCGTATAACTTGACAACCTGATGTGACAGAGATGAATAAAAAACACAATGAATCACTATTTTCCATATATATACCGAGAAAATACCATAGAGTCAATAAAAAATCATGCAGACCAGTGTTGTCATTCCATCAAACGTTTTACAAGGACAACTAGTTAAATGTATCATTGTGTTGCGGCTTAGGACAGGCACAATGAGACTATTGGTCCAGGAAGTAGGAAGAACTTCGTCAGGGTGACGACCATAAGAAAAAAAGGCAATGAAAGACTGGATATCAGACTGGAGGGTGAGAATATCGAGTGGTGCACTGAGACGTCTGTGGACACAAAGAACGTTATCCATGGAAGCAAAGAAACGAATGTATGAAAGTATAGTGGTGCAAACCCTCTTAGAAGGGTGTGAAACAAGGGTGGTGAACGTTGCAACAAGGAGAAGGCTGGAGGCAGTGGAGATGTCGTGTCTGAGGGCAATGTGTGCTGTGAATTTTATGAAGAAAATCCATAGCTTGGAGATTAGAAATAGGTGTCGCGTTTCTAAAAATGTTATCCCGACGGCTAGTATAAGATGTTGTTAAGAAAGGCATATAAGGACGTGATTGGTATAAACCTTGGAAATAAATACCGACAAGTTGATTTATAAAAAACGTAAGCAGACACTAAGACATATTTATTAGAAAGCATTTCGGTCCTGGGACCCTGATCACTTCTAACGTATAGATGTTAAAAAGACAGAATATATAGGCAGAGAATGAGGTGTGAGTGGCGCATGATGACCTGTACAAAGCCATATTGGGATGAGGACGGGTACAAAATGGGATGATATGACTCCTGTGTTGTTAGGTTGGTGTTGCTTTGCCTGACTGAGTATCATGTATGCTAATGTTTTAGAAATTTTGTAGTTTCCAGTATTACGTTCTATGGTGTCGGTGACGGCAATTAGCGAGATTTCCAGACATCGTCGGCGTCGAAGGTGAGGACGAGTCATGCCTCATCCCAATTCATCAAATGTCCCATGGAGTCCCTGTGGAGAACACAGGCGCCTCTATTGCTGGCATTTCGATGTTCGTTCAGGCGGACCGAAAAATCTCTGCCTGTTTCCCCTACATATTTCTTGGGACAGTATTCACAGGGAATGATGCAGACGGCCGCTGTGGAAGATAGAGGTGTAGGGTTACGTGTTTATGGTGAGAACATTTATGTTACTCTTAGCAAGTACCTGGCGAGTATTTGTGCCTTCTTCTTAAGCGTTCTTCACATCTCCAGCCTTTTTTTGGTTTGAAAAAGAATAAATCTACATTACACAAGCCTTTACAGTTTCCGTCTTTCTTCGTCCGGGATTGCAGATTCAAGGCACAAGTTATCCTCAACAAATCCCCCATGGAACAGCCCTCTAAGCAGTTCATAGTGCTCCCATGTTGCCACGAATACTCGCTAGGTACGTGATAAATCCCCAGGCCCTGAAGAACTGTTTAGAGGGTTTTAAAGGAATGTAAAGAGGAACTTACAAACCTTTGGCTAATCTTTTCAATATATCACTACAAACTGGCATAGTGCCAGACAAGTGGAAAATGACAAATGTAATACCTATTTACAAGGCAGGTGACAGGTCGTTAGCTTCGAACTATAGACCAATAAGCCTTACTTCCATAGTTGGTAAATTTATGGAATCAATAATTGCCGACGCAATTCGTAGCCATCTTGAAAGGCATAAATTGATTAATGAATCTCAACACGGTTTTACTAAGGGGCGTTCCTGTCTTACGAATTTACTAACTTTCTTCATTAAGGTATTTGAGGAGGTAGATCATGGTAATGAATATGATATTGTGTATATGGACTTCAGTAAGGCTTTCGATAGAGTTCTACATCAGAGGCTGTTGAGGAAACTTAAGGTACACGGAATAGGGGAAATTTTTTCCTGGGTAGAGGCATGGTTGACAAATAGGCAACAAAGAGTTTGCATGAATGGGAGAAATCAGAAAAGGGGCACATCACAAGCGGTGTTCCACAGGGGTCAGTTTTGGGCCCAATGTTGTTCACAATTTACATAAACAACATAGATGAGGAAATAAATAGCAACATAAGCAAATTTGCTGATGACACCAAAATAGGCCGTCCAATTCATTCTAATGAGGACATTAGAGCACTCCTGGAGGAGTGGTGGCAGATGCAGTTTAATATAGACAAATGCAAAGTTCTAAATGTTGGACACGAAAATAACCATGCCATATATAAACTGAATAATGTAGATCTTAATACATGTGATTGCAAAAAGGATTTAGGAGTTCTGGTTAGTAGTAATCTGAAAGCAATAAAGCTAACAGAATCCTTTGCTTCATATCAAGAAGTATAAATAATAGAAGTCCTCAGGTTGTTCTTCAACTCTATATATCTTTGGTTAGACCTCATTTAGATTATGCTGCACAGTTCTGGTCACCGTAATACAGAATGAATATAAATGCACTGGAAAACGGACAGAGGAGGATGACAAAGTTGATCCCATGTATCAGAAATCTTCCCTATGAGGATAGACTGATGGCCCTGAATCTGCACTCTCTAGAAAGGCGTAGAATTAGGGATGATATGATTGAGGTGTATAAATAGAAAACAGGAATAAATAAATAGCGTGCTCAAAATATCCAGCCAAGACAGGACTCGCAGCAATGGTTTCAAGTTGGAAAAGTTCAGATTCAGGAAGGATATAGGAAAGAACAGGTTTGGTAATAGAGTTGTGGATGAGTGGAACAAACTCCCGAGTACCGTCATAGATGCTAAGACGTTGTGTAGTTTTAAAAATAGGTTAGATAAATACATGAGTGGGTGTGGGTGGGTGTGAGTTGGACCTGACTAGCTTGTGCTATTAGGTCTTATGCCGTGTTCTTTCCTTAAGTGAAAGTGACCTGACTACCTGGAGTTTACCTGGAGAGGGTTAACTCCAGGTAGTCAGGTCTAAGCCGGGGAGTGACATGGTTCTGCCTTGCATGGGTCAGTAGGCCTGCTGCAGTGTTCATTCTTTCTTATGTTCTTAAATGATTTGATAACCGACAAGTTAAAGATTGAGACACTTTAGCAACATATGGAAATCTTTATTTAGGAAATGTTTCGACACACAGTGACTTCATCAGTCCAATACAAAAAAGAGAGGGGTAAGGAGAGGAGGAGTTTGAGGTAATCAGTCCCTCAGGCTGGAGTCGATGTGTTCAGTCCATCACTCTTGTAGAAAGTACAGCACATGGCCGGAGAAGTGACTTATATACAGGTGAGTGGAAGCAGGAGAAGGCAAGACCACAGTGGAACCATCCACTAGTGTAAGCAGGAGAAGGCAAGACCACAGTGGAACCATCCACTAGTGTAAGTAGGTCGTCCAAAGGTTGGACAAGTATCGAAGAGTTCCTTGTATCAAGATGCCATGATGCTGCAGTGTCTGACAGATGTGATAAAAATTATTTTGAAAACTATAAGATTGATGGACTGAACACATTGATTCCAGACTGAGGGACTGATTACCTCAAACTCTTCCTCTTCTTATCCCTGTCTTCTTTGTATTGGACTGATGAAGCCACTGTGTGGCGAAACGTTTCCTTAATAAAGATTCCCATATGTTGCATAAGTGTCTCAATCTTCAGCTCGCCAGGTATTTGCTAAGAGTAACATAAATTTAATACCTTTTACAATTCCAAAAATGACAGTGAAAGTTAGTCAACTAAAAATATGTTGTTTCTCCTTTACCATGAAAATTCTCCTAATATATATTCTCTACTTAAGAATTTTAATATCAAAGTTGTATTTAAAAATCTTGATAAGTAAAAATAAATTGATAAAAAATTCATTGAAAAAATGCTGACAGTTGTATCTACAAGATTCTTTGTAAAAAATGAGATAAAGTTTATTACAAACTTGGAAAAGTCTTGAACTAAGATTACAATATAAATATAGAATTCGAAGTGAACAAGATTCTAATGCTCTGTTTATTCATGTGAGAGATTTTAACCGCCCAATTGATT
Source organism: Cherax destructor (assembly GCA_009830355.1). Taxonomy (NCBI): domain Eukaryota; kingdom Metazoa; phylum Arthropoda; class Malacostraca; order Decapoda; family Parastacidae; genus Cherax; species Cherax destructor. The sequence goes on from WNWK01011444.1 coordinate 29,993, forward strand.
TTCAAAATGTAGAGAAAGTTATATCATGCAGATCCACGGTCGAGAGAAATATAATAGAATCAAGTTTTATTAAAAATATTTTTGAAATTAATATGAATATTATTTAAGGATGATAGAAATATGATTCATTTATTATTAATAAAATCTGGGAAGAATATAAGATATATTAGACAAGTTAGAATCTTAAAGCTTTGGTAGAATGTAAGTTGTGTTTGATAGGTCCTTGACTACCTACCTACCTACATTATTATATAAAGTCAGGTGTTGTAAGCTGACACCGAGGTGTAATTTCATCCTAATTTGCCTCTCTGCTAATTATTTTATTTTCACAGTTCCTCGATAATGTGAGGAATCACGAAAGTGCTTGGAAGTTCACTATTGTTTTCACAGTGGTTGTTCTGCATACGTATATACATACATACATATGTATATACATATGTAAATGCACAGATAAATGTATATACAAACATGGAAAGATACATGTGTATACACATAAACACACTGCAACATTCAATATCTACTCTTTACATTATGTTATTCTCCACCTTACTCATAATACATTCACCTCCTCCCTACATCTTCCTTCCATTCTGCTCTTTTTTCTTCCATTGCTTATGATTCCAATTGCTCTAATTTTCTGCCTCTTTTATACCTTCATTCATGAACAAAGTCTTCTGTACCACTTTCGTATAAACTCTTCAACAGCTTCTACGAATGTTCCAATAGCATTCTAATGCACAAAATATATTTCTAACTTCAGTTCCTTTAGCTTTATTGTCTTTTATAGCAAAATACCTAAACAATTTAGCATTTATTTACCATAGAACACTAAGACAAAAATTAGTGGTGTAAAGATTTGTCCTCCATTAAATGGCATCTGAACATTCCCATATTTTTTAATTATTTTACTTCAATTCTCAAGTTTATAAGACAAATCTATATTTATTGTTAGCTAAATGTTTATGAAATAGTTTGCTAATAGATCCCGCTTATAACTTACTGCTATGTAACTCTAAGGTTGATTTTTTATTGTAATCAGTTTCAGCACCAGTCCTTACGAGCGGCACACGTTACTCTCCACTTTGGTGTTCGGCTTCTACCTAACAATAAGTCATGTGGGCTCAAACCAGAGTGCCTACCAAAGACTTGCTTCTGTGAGGACACTGCAGATAGCTAAAGGGTAAATTTAAGAAATAAAGATGTTTAGTCATAGTCTAATACATGTTATTTTTAAATAACACATCGGCCGTTTCCCAGCAAGGTAGGGTGACCCAAAAAAGAAGAAACATTTTCATCATCATTTACTCCATTACTGTCATGCCAGAGACGCGCGTACAGTACAGTTCAAAAATTGCAACATCAACACCCCTCCTTCATATTGCAGGCACTATAATTCCCACATCCAGAATTCAAGTCTAACATGCCGGTTCCCTGAATCCCTTCAGCACATCAAGTCATAAGAACCATTGATCTCCACTCGTTCCTCTCTAATACGTTCACGCACGCCTGCTGGAAGTCCAAGCCCCTCGCACACAAAATCTACTTTACCCTCTCATTAAAACCTTTCCTAGTGTTAACTCTATTTTCTTGGCTGCTTACGTCTGGGCAGTAGAAAGGTAACGTAGGTGCAGAGATACAGCCGATGACTAGACTCAGTTTATTAATGGGAAGGTGTAGGTATACACGGGGGCAGAGCGTGAGGGGACCCGGGAGCCAGCAAGGGTAGAACCTGTCTCGAGTAGGTAGGCCGCCAGAGTGAGGAAGAATCATGGCTGACCAGCCCGACCTTGATAGGCCTATAGATGGCAGCACCGTAGTGTCATGCAGTTTGAAAGAGCCTCAGCATAGGCTGTTTACATCCGCTCGGCCACCTACCGCGTGTCGTCTCGACACGACAATACTGGCGGGCATGAAGGTGTAATCAAGCAAACAAGGTTACCCAGGGGAAACTGGCTTCCGGTCACCTGACATTTACAACAGGATATTGCCGGTGCGGGCCGAAAAAAAAACTCTCCCACTTCGTGAGTCGGGGAAGAGAAAATCGGCCTGCCCATACAGCTGGACGGAGGACAGAACAAGCCAATGCTGACACAGGAACTAGAGTCTTCTACAGTGTGGGTTCGTATCCCACCGCTGCCACCACTGTTAACTCTATTTTCTTGGCTACTTACGTATGGGCAGTAGAAGGGTAGCGTAGGTGCAGAGATACGGCCGATGACTAGACTCAGTTTATTAATGGGAAGGTGTAGGTATACACGGGGGCATAGCATGAAGGGACCCGGGAGCCAGCAAGGGTAGAACCTGTCTCGAGTAGGTAGGCCGCCAGAGTGAGGAAGAATCATGGCTGACCAGCCCGACCTTGATAGGCCTATAGATGGCAGCACCATAGTGCCGCGCAGTTTGATAGAGCCTCAGAGTAGGCTGTTTACACTAGGCCGACCCCTACCCCGGCTTCCTTCCAGGTCGTTTTAATACGCTCTCTAAGTCATTCTATTTTGTTCCATCTTCAATAAATGTCTCCTAATTTCCAAACTACAGATTCTTGGCATTATATTCACAGCACACATTGCCCTCAGACACGACATCTTCACTGCCTCCAGCCTTCTTCTTGTTGCAACTTCACCACCCACGCTTCACAACCATGTAAGAGCGTTGGTATAACTATACTTTCATACATTCCCCTCTTTGCTTCCATGCATAACGTTCTTAGTCTTCACAGACTTCTCAGTGCACCACTCACCTTTTTCCATTCATTAATTTTATGATTCACCTCGTCTTTCATGGACCCATCTGCTGACAAGTCCACTCCCAAATATCTGAATACATTCACTTCCTCTACTCCCTCCTTCCAATCTGATATCCACTCTTTCATTACCTAATATTTGTATATTCACAACCTTACTCTCTCCTAAGTTTAATTTGAATTTCCTTCATTTACATACCGTACCAAACTAGTCCACCAACCTCTGCAACTTATCTTCAGACTCTCCCAAAAGCACAGTGTCATCAGCAAAAAGCCACTTTGTGTTAGATTCTTCATCTTTAAATCCCACACTTTTTTGCAACACCCCGAGCATTCACTTCTCTTACAACCCCATCTATACATATCCTGAACAACCATGGTGACATCACACATCCCTGTCTAAAGCATACTTTAATTAGAAAATAATCTCGCTCTCTTTTACGTACTCTAACCTAAATCTCACTATCCTCATAAAAACTCTTCACTGCTTTCAGTAACCTACCTCCTATTCCATACATATGCAATATATACCACATTGCCCACCTATCTACCCAATCATACGCCTTTTCCAAATCCATAAATGCACCAAAAACCTCTTTGCCCTTATCAAAGTACTGTTCACCTATGTGTTTCTCTGTAAACACCTGTAAAAGCCTCCATGTTCATCTGCGATCCTGAACTTTGTTTTCACTTAATTCTTTTAATAATAACTCTAAAGTCAGTACCTGATCAGCTGGGCCGTGGTTCGTACATTGGTTCATCAGGGCCTGATTCAATACGAGGCCTGATCACAGACTGGGCCGTGGGGGCGTAGACCTACAAAGTCTCTCCATGTATACTCTACGTATTCCTTACACTTTACCAGGTATACTCAAAAGGCTTATTCCTCTATAAATTTTACAATCTCTTTTGCTCCCTTTACCTTTATACCAAGGAAATATGCATGTTCTCTGCCAGTCCCTAGGTACCTTACCCTCTTCCATACATTTTTTTTATTAACACATAGGCCGTTTCCCACCAAGGCAGGGAGGCCCGACAAAAAAAACTTTCATCATCATTCACTCCATCACTGTCTTGCCAGAGGCGTGCTTACACTACAGCTACAAAACTGCAACATTAACACCCGTCCTTCAGAGTGCCGGCACTGTACTTCCCATCTCCAGGAATCAAGTCCGGCCTGCCGGTTTCCCTGAAACCCTTCATAAATGTTACCTTGCTTACACTCCAACAGCACGTCAAGTCCTAAAAACCATTTGTCTCCATTCGCTGCTATCTAACACGCTCACGCACGCTTGAGTGAGCGCTCACGCACGCTTGAGTGAGCTTTCATCTGAAACATTTCGCAATTTTTGTACTTGTTTATTGATTGCGACTGCGAAATAAGGCACTATGGGCACAAAGAAAGTTTCTAGCGCCAGCCCTATGGTAAAGAAGGTGAGAAACACGATAGAATTCAAGAAAGATATTGTAGAAAAATACGAAAGTGGCGTACGTTTAGCCGAGCTTACCAGGATGTATGGGAAGTCGAAATCAACAATGTGTTCCATCCTGGCAAAGAAAGTAGAAATCAAGGAAGCTAAAGTTGCGAAAGGGGTAAATGTGCTAACGAAACAGAGATCACAAACAATCGAAGATGTGGAGAAGTTGTTGGTGTGGATCAACGACAAACAGTTAGTGGGAGACAATGTTGTGGAGTCGATCATTTGCGAAAAGGAAAGGCAGCTGCATGCGGATCTCGTAAAGAAAATGCCTGGAACGAGTGCTGCTGTTAGTGAATTTAAGGCCAGCAAAGGCTGCTTCAACAGATTCAAGAAGCGTAGTGGCATACACAGTGTTGTAAGGCATGGTGACGCTGCAAGTTCACACAAATGTGCGGCGAAAAATTCGTTGATGAATTCAAGGAGTACGTAGAGGCTGAAGGATTCGTCCCCAACAAGTGACGAAACAACTGGCCTCTTTTGGAAGAAAATGCCAAAGAGGACCTACATCACGCAGGAGGAAAAGGCACTGCCAGGACACAAGCCTATGAACGATAGGCTAACTTTTGTTCTGTGGTAATGCTAGTGGGGATTTCAAAGTGAAGTCTTTACTGGTGTATCACTCTGAAAATCTCCGAGTGTTCAAGAAAAGCAATGTCTTCATGAGTAAATTGCCACTCAAGTGCCTTCTGGTACTTGACAACACACCTGCTCATCCTCCAAACTTAGAAAACCAATTGTTTAGCGACTTCAATTTTATAACAGTGAAGTTCTTGCCTCCTAACACCACTCCTCTCATCCAGCCCATGGACCAGCAGGTCATTTCTAACTTCAAAAAACTCTACACCAAAGCAATGTTTCAAAGGTGCTTTGAAGTGACCTCGAACACTGAACTGACCCTAAGAAAGTTCTGAAGGGATCACTTCAATATCCTCCATTATAGGTAAGGCTTGGCAGGAAGTGACTTTCAGGACTTTGAACTCTGCTTTGAGAAAATTGTGGTCAGAATGTGTCCAAGAGAATGATTTTGAAGGGTCTGAGGCTGACCCTGTCAACCCTACGCCTGTTGTGGAATGTATTGTGTCTTTGGGGAAGTCCATGGGGATGGATGTGAGTGGCCAGGATGTGGAAGAGTTGGTGGAGGACCACAGGGAAGAGCTAACCACTGAAGAGCTGCAAGTCCTTCAACTGGAACAGCAACAGACTGCAGCTGAGGAAATTGCTTCAGAGGAGGAGGAAGAGGGAGGGAAGGAGGTGCCTTCTTCAGTGATTAAGGACATTTGTGCAAAGTGGAATGAGTTGCAGAATTTTGACTGATACAACTGTCATCCTGACCAAGCTGAAACAGAGCTGTATTGCAGACAAACCCATGTAAAGAGAAAGGAGAACAGAGCTTTGGACCGAGTTTAGTGGACAGGGATTCCAGTGCAAAAAAAACGTAACCCTCCCAGAGGCCTTTTAATACCTCGAGTCTAATGAAGGAGATTCCACTTCAAAAATTTAGACCTCAATTTACTTTCTCATGTTTTTAATGTAAAACTATAGTTAATCTTTAAAAAATGTATTTTTTATTAATATTTTTATGTTGGAACGATTATTAGTTATTTTACATTATTTTTAAATATTAATTGGTTCTTTAGTATTAAATGATTAGTTAATTACTTTGGGTAAATATAATATTATATATATTTATTTAAATATTATATATTAGTATGAAAACGGATTATATATATATATATATATATATATATATATATATATATATATATATATATATATATATTATATATATATTATGTTTACATCAATTACAGATTTCGCTGGAATACAATTCAACCCATTAATATTAATATGTATTTTATTCCTTTGGTGTTCTGGATAATTCTTCTAAATATAATTGTTTCAATGTAATAAAATCATTATTACGCAACTGTTTGGTGGTTAAAATAAAAAATTATAGCCTTAACATTATTATTGATTTCCTCTCTCTCCTTCCCCAGTCCTATCCTCCCCATCCATCACCTCCCATTTGTCCTCCCCTGTCCTCCCTCCCTTTTCCCATCTCGTTTTTAGCCTCCTGCGTTGGTTTTGTGGCGTGAAGGGCAGGGTATGGCACGGGTTCCACCCTGCTGGCGGTGTCCAGGTCCTCGGCGTGATGGGCAGGGTATGGCACGGGTTCCACCCTGCTGGCGGTGTCCAGGTCCTCGGCGTGAAGGGCAGGGTATGGCACGGTTCCACCCTGCTGGCGGTGTCCATCTCGGTAGCCTCCCCGCGTGGTTAGTGGCGTGAAGGGCAGGGTATGGCACGGGTTCCACCCTGCTGGCGGTGTCCAGGTCCTCGGCGTGAAGGGCAGGGTATGGCACGGGTTCCACCCTGCTGGCGGTGTCCAGGTCCTCTTCGATACAGGGAGGATCTTACTGCACTTTCATTCCTTCTAGTAACTGTCTCTCTACTTTCCCACTTTTTTTCTTTCCTTCTTTCTTTTTTTCTTAAAATAATAATAAGAAAGCAGTACCACTATCATGGAGACTTCGTTCAATGACTTCCCTCCTCCTCCCAGGTCCCTTTTTGTTACCGCATCCTGTTCTGACCCGGCTTCGTTATTGGACCATTCTTCGGACTTTTCTCATACCCCTGTATCTTCTGCTGGTGACGCTTCGTTGCCTGCTCCAGGTGCCGAGGCGCCACCCATCTCTTCTAGTGCATCTGACCCTTGCACGTCTTTGACTATGCGTCTGGCTTCCCCAAATATGGTGCGACGATTTTCAGGTCGCCCACCTGCCTCAGGTTGGGTCGCCAGTGGTCCTACTTCTAAACATCACGGAACCATTTTCTGACGACGTTCCTTCGATTTCTGCTCATTCCTCCCAGAAACGACCTACACGACATCCACTTTCTTTGCGTATCACGTTTACAAGTACACAGTGGACCAAATTCTTTTCCTTGCAACCGATGTCTCCTACTGATTATCTTTCAGGTCATAGTATCAGTGAAGCTCTTTTACGATATGTTGGCCAAAATATATCCTTTCACGCTCTTCAGAGTGGTGTGCGCATCATTACGGTTCAGAGTGATCTTTCTCTTCATACTTCTACTGATAACGTTCTAGTCACAGTTCATAAGCATGCTACTCTTAATTCTTGCTAGCACACTCAGTTCACACACTGAGGTCCGGAGTTCGAATCTCCAGTACGGCAGGAAAACATTAGGACGTGTTTCCATTAGACTCATGCTGTCCATGTTCACCCATCAGCATAAAATGGGTACCTGGGTGTTAGTCGACTGGTGTGGGTCGCATCCTGGGACAAAACGGACCTAATTTGCCCGAAATGCTCTGTATAACAAGCGGCTTTCTGTATTGTAGCATATTATTGATTTCAGCTAGGCCTATATACCTTGTACATGTATTTATAGAAATATATATTATTATTATTATTATTATTATTATTATTATTATTATTATTATTATTATTATTATTATTATTATTATTATTATTATTATTATTATTATTATTATTATTATTATTATTATTATTATTATTATTATTATTGTTATTATTATTATTGTTTTAGTGGTATGATGGTCTTACCGCATACCATTGTACAGTGTGTTTTTCTGTCTTGCAGTAATGATATTTTAGAGCAATTAGCCCTCCAGGACCTTCCGATACATATGTCCTGCCCGCCCACAGGCGGAGGTGAATTTCCAATTATGTCGCCTCTTTAACCTTTGACTGCCCTGAGCTTCCGTCTTACGTTTATATTACAGGACATCAAATAAGAGTCCGAAATTGTTGATCCTTTGGACATCCAGATAAATACTGCAGGTTGCGCCGCAGATCATGCTGATACATATTGCAGTCTTCCCCCCCTCCCCACTTGTCTTAATTGCAACGAAGCTCATCCTTCTTTTTCCCACCGATGTCAAGTCTATCTTAATGAACGTGAAATCCGTTGACTTAAGGAGAGTGAGGGGCTTTACTTATGCTATGGCTGTCTCTTGGCTCTGCCTTCAGGGAAATCTTCCTCCTGTTCCTTATTCTCGAGTGGCTAGGAGACCTCCCACCTCGGGGGGTTCCCCCTACCAGCCCCTCCGGTGCCGTGTCTTCCGTCTCTAATTCTTTTGGGGTTTTGTCCTCTGAAACCCCCACTTCCTTAACTCTTACTACCTCTACTCCTTCATCTTCTCGCCTGCTAGTTTCAAAGTCAGTAAGATCTTATACACATGCACCTTCTTCACGCTTTTCACGAAGTTAAACCCTAAGCCCAGGTCTCCTTGCATTCCTCCGGAGCTTACAATTCCCCAACAGCTTTCCTTCTCAGCCTCGGAGCCTAGTTCTCACCTCTTTTCTAGCTCTCACACGAACGTGGAGGCTCACCCCCCTCGTGAAGTCCCCTCTTCTCCTGTTCCCTCCCAGGCTTCTTCTTCTCCAGTCCCCTTCTAGACTCCATCTTCTCATATTTCCCCACAGGTCTCTCTCTCGTCTGTCCCCACCGGTGCATCTCCCCAGGTTCATACTTCCCTCCCCTCTCACACCTCTTTGGGTCCTTCCATTGTCTCCCCGATCTCTACTTGCTCTCCCTCACCTGTCTCTGAAGTCATGGTATGGGCGTCTTCCTTGTCTTCTGAAACACTTGAAGTCCTTTCCAATTATAATGTGGAGACGAAACCCTCGATTGGACACCGGTGCGCCCCTTCTTATTCTTCGCAACCCTCACAACAGTATTTTCCTTCACAACATTCCGATTCTTTCTTGTTTACTCGCTCTGCGTTGCCTCCACACGTTCATTACATTGAACCTACTAGCCCGTAGGTTTTTATCGCTTCTCATTGTTGGAATACCTGTTATTGTGAATAATGGCTTATTTACAATGGAATATTTGTGGCCTCACGGGTAATCAGAGAGAGCTCCAGGCATTGCTCTGCCAGTTTTCCCCAGTGTATGTCAGGTTTGTTCAGAGGTTAACCGTCCAATTTCGAGCTATGTGCTGTTGCATTCTTCTGAATGGAAAAGCATTCAGGTCTTTGTTCATTTTCTGTTGCATTATACTGCAGCCCATATCTTTTTACACAGGTGGTATATAGTTTCCTCTCTATATCTCTCCCCTTACAGTGCACTATGTATCTCGGATATTGCGTTCGTGTTGTTAGGTGATTTTAACACTCATCATTATCTTTGGGAGGCTTCCATTGTGACTCTCATGATGATCAGCTGGAGACTCTTCTCACTTCTCACCATATTCATGGTTTAATCTTAAATATGGGTGCTTCCTCCCATGTTGTCTCTCGCACTCAGTCTCTCTTGCACTCTTATGTCTATCTGCTCCTCGTCAATTGCCCTTGATTATACTTGGTCTGTTCTCCCAGATTTGCACGACAGTGATCACTTTCCTATTCTTCTTACTTCTACGTATTCCCGACTTCCTCGTAGCTCCCGTTGGCAATTTGGAGAAGTGAACTGGGACTAACACTCTCTCTCGCCTTACCATTTTTTTGTGGGGACTCTTCTTCGTCCTCTACTGATGAGCTGGTGTACCAGTTTTTGGCCTTAGTTTTGACTGCAGAGTGGCGTTCTGTTTCTCAAACCTCGAACAGGCATTCTCAGACATGAGTGCCGTGGTGGTCTCCTGCGTGTGCCCGTGCAGTGCGCTTGAAACGTGCTGCATGGGGCTGTTATCAATATAATTGGACTGCAGATCGTGTTCTGGATTTTAGGCGGGTGAGGGCAGTCACTTGCTACGTTATACGCGACACTAAACGCAATTGTTGGCAAGACTACGTTTCTACTGTTACCTCGAGTTTCCCTATGTGTGCTATTTGGAGTAAGGTACAGAAGTTGTGTGGCAAGTACGCTCCGGACCCAGCTCTTATTTTGCAGGTTGCTGGTATCAGTGTTGCAGAACCTCTTGATGTTGCCACGGAAATCGGGAAATATCTTGTCCGTGTCTCCGAAGGGCTTCACCTCTGTCCCTCATTTCTTATTTCTAAGTCTGCCAGGAAACAATCGCCCTTGTATTTTTCTTCTAATGGAATGGAGTCATATAACGTACCTTTTCTTCTCTCAGAACTAGAGTCCACACTTTCCGCTTGCCGGTCATCGGCAGCTGCGCCTGATGGTATCCATATCCGTATGCTACAGCATCTGCATTCTTCAGCCCTTACAGTCCTTTTGCGTTTTTAAAATCTTGTTTGGACGCGAAGGGTTCTCCCTCAGCAATGGAAATCTAATATTCTACTACCATTTCGCAAGCCAGGCACTTTGGGGCATAACTTTCATTATCGTCCCATTGCACTAACCAGTGCAGTCTGCACTGGAGCGATTGGTGAATAGACTTCTTATAGGGGCTCTGGTGGTCTGGTGGCTAAAGCTCTTGCTTCACACGGCGAGGCATGGTTTGATTCCCAGCCAGGGCAGAAACATTGGGCGTGTTTCTTTACACCTGTTGTCTATGTTCCCCATCAGTAAAATGGGTACCTTGGTGTTAGTGGACTGGTGTGGGTCGCATCCTGGGACACTGACCTAATCTGCCGGAAATGCTCAGCATAACAAGGGACTTTCTATATAGTAGTATGTCATTGATGTCAGCTAGGCCTGTATACCATGTACATGTACTTGTAGTAAATAAAGATATTATTATTATTATTATTATTATTATTATTATTATTATTATTATTAATATTATTATTATTATTATTATTATTATTATTATTATTATTATTATTATTATTATTATTATTATTATTATTATATGGCATTTGGAGACTGACGATAGTCTTTCTCCTCGCCAATATGGCTTTCGCAAGAGCCACTCTACCTTCGACCCCTTTCCACACTTAGATATATATGTGCGAAATGCCATTGCTAATAAACACTCCATCATGGCAGTTTTTTTGATATCGAGAAAGCATATGACACCACTTGAAGATATAACATCCTAGCCCAGGCCCACTCCTTAGGCCTCCATGGTAATCTGCCGACCTTCTTTGCTGCTTTCCCCGGACTTTACTCGGGCCGAGGGAGTTCCTCAAGGTTGTGTCCTTCACACTACCCTATTTCTCTTAGCTTTAAAGATCTACCCTCCGTTCTTCCATCGCCTCCTTCCAGGATGCGATTGACCGTGTTTCCCATTAGGTCACTTCTCATAAATTTAAATTTTCTGGTGTGAAAACCTATTTCATTACTTTCACTAGGCATACTCTTGTCCTAGATATTCCATTGTAGTACTTGCATGGCTAACGTATCCTGGAATGTGATACGGTCAAGTTTCTTGGCCTTCTGTTCGATCGATGGTTGATGTTTAAACCTCACATTTCCTCTCTGAAAGCAGCATGCCATGGTCGGCTAAACCTCCTTAAAATTCTTGCACATTGATCATGGGGAGGCAGATCACAGGACTCTCTGTTTTCATTCTGCCCTAGTTCTGTCGAAGCTGGATTACGGCGACCAAGTCTATTCTGCCACTTCTCCTGCAACTCTCTCTAAGCTAGATCCCCTTCATCATCAAGGTTTACGTTTATGCCTTGGTGCCTTTTGTTCATCCCCTGTTGAAAGCCTTTATGCTGATGCGAATGTTCCTTCCTTAGCCAATCGTCGTGATGCTCACTGCCTTCGCAATTTTGTTCGCGCATGACCTTAGTGTTAATTCTGTGTACAAGTTGGTCTCCGGGGTTAGTAAAGGTCTGTTACTTGATCAGCGTCCCTGTTTACTCCGTCCATTTTCTCCATCTTCGCTCACTCCGGTATTCTCTCCAGTTGTCTACATTGTATGTTCATGTAATGTGTCTTTTCCCTTCCTCCTTGGGAAGTTCCGACGGTTCGTGTCTGTTCTCCCCTACTGCCGTGCACTAAAGTTCTCATACCTACGACTGCTTCTCTCTTTTTCTTGATCACTTCTGGTCTCATGCTCGTGCCGTCGCCGTTTATACAGATGGTTCAGATGGTTCTAAATATTTTGATGGTGTTGGGTTGGTGGCGGTGTTCCCTGATGATGTTGTCCGGGGTCATTTGTTAGACTCGACTAGTATTTTTACAGCCGAGTTGTATGCCATCCTCATAGCGCTTGTGATCGCTATGGGTTCTCTCAGCGCTTTACAAGCTGTTTAAACAATTTGATTCCCCTCATCCGCTGGTCATTCTTATTCAATTTTGGTCGCGTCGTGTAGCCAGCGAAAACAAAGACATCGTTTTCTGTTGGGTTCCTGGACTTGTTGATGTGCAGGACAATGAACTGGCGGATGCTGGTGCTCAGTCAGCGGTACATGATCTTCCGGTTTCCTATAGAGGTATGCCGTTCAGACACTACTGCCATCTCTACCCGTCTTCACAACTGTTGGCAACAATGATGGTCAGATATGCACCATATCAAATCACATTCTAATAAACCACGTTTGGGTTTGTGGCCGTCTTCTTACCACTGTTGCCGTACTCAGGAGACTGTGCTCTCCCATCTCCGCTTGTCATACCCATGTGTATCTCATGGAGTGACGCCCTATTCCTCTGTGAGGTTTTTGGGTCCCTGTTTTGGTTCGTCACTTTCTTGTGGATTGTCCTGTTTACCAGCGAGTTCTTACTGTCCCTTCCCTCCTTGCTGACTTTCACTTACACTCACTTCTTGACGCTCTTACTGTCCCTTCCCTCCCTGCTGACTTTCACTTACACTCACTTCTTGACGCTCTTACTGTCCCTTCCCTCCCTGCTGACTTTCACTTACACTCACTTCTTGACGCTCTTACTGTCCCTTCCTCCCTGCTGACTTTCACTTACACTCACTTCTTGACGCTCTTACTGTCCCTTCCTCCCTGCTGACTTTCACTTACACTCACTTCTTGACGCTCTTACTGTCCTTCCCTCCTGCTGACTTTCACTTACACTCACTTCTTGACGCTCTTACTGTCCTTCCTCCTGCTGACTTTCACTTACACTCACTTCTTGACGCTCTTACTGTCCCTTCCTCCCTGCTGACTTTCACTTACACTCACTTCTTGACGCTCTTACTGTCCTTCCTCCCTGCTGACTTTCACTTACACTCACTTCTTGACGCTCTTACTGTCCTTCCCTCCTGCTGACTTTCACTTACACTCACTTTTGACGCTCTTACTGTCCTTCCTCCTGCTGACTTTCACTTACACTCACTTCTTGACGCTCTTACTGTCCTTCCTCCTGCTGACTTTCACTTACACTCACTTCTTGACGCTCTTACTGTCCCTTCCTCCTGCTGACTTTCACTTACACTCACTTCTTGACGCTCTTACTGTCCCTTCCTCCTGCTGACTTTCACTTACACTCACTTCTTGACGCTCTTACTGTCCCTTCCCTCCCTGCTGACTTTCACTTACACTCACTTCTTGACGCTCTTACTGTCCCTTCCCTCCTGCTGACTTTCACTTACACTCACTTCTTGACGCTCTTACTGTCCTTCCCTCCTGCTGACTTTCACTTACACTCACTTCTTGACGCTCTTACTGTCCTTCCTCCCTGCTGACTTTCACTTACACTCACTTCTTGACGCTCTTACTGTCCTTCCTCCTGCTGACTTTCACTTACACTCACTTCTTGACGCTCTTACTGTCCTTCCTCCCTGCTGACTTTCACTTACACTCACTTCTTGACGCTCTTACTGTCCTTCCCTCCTGCTGACTTTCACTTACACTCACTTCTTGACGCTCTTACTGTCCTTCCTCCCTGCTGACTTTCACTTACACTCACTTCTTGACGCTCTTACTGTCCTTCCTCCCTGCTGACTTTCACTTACACTCACTTCTTGACGCTCTTACTGTCCTTCCCTCCCTGCTGACTTTCACTTACACTCACTTCTTGACGCTCTTACTGTCCCTTCCCTCCCTGCTGACTTTCACTTACACTCACTTCTTGACGCTCTTACTGTCCCTTCCCTCCTGCTGACTTTCACTTACACTCACTTCTTGACGCTCTTACTGTCCCTTCCCTCCTGCTGACTTTCACTTACACTCACTTCTTGACGCTCTTACTGTCCTTCCTCCCTGCTGACTTTCACTTACACTCACTTCTTGACGCTCTTACTGTCCTTCCCTCCCTGCTGACTTTCACTTACACTCACTTCTTGACGCTCTTACTGTCCTTCCCTCCTGCTGACTTTCACTTACACTCACTTCTTGACGCTCTTACTGTCCTTCCCCTCCTGCTGACTTTCACTTACACTCACTTCTTGACGCTCTTACTGTCCTTCCTCCCTGCTGACTTTCACTTACACTCACTTCTTGACGCTCTTACTGTCCTTCCCTCCCTGCTGACTTTCACTTACACTCACTTCTTGACGCTCTTACTGTCCTTCCCTCCCTGCTGACTTTCACTTACACTCACTTCTTGACGCTCTTACTGTCCTTCCTCCTGCTGACTTTCACTTACACTCACTTCTTGACGCTCTTACTGTCCTTCCTCCTGCTGACTTTCACTTACACTCACTTCTTGACGCTCTTACTGTCCTTCCCTCCTGCTGACTTTCACTTACACTCACTTCTTGACGCTCTTACTGTCCCTTCCCTCCCTGCTGACTTTCACTTACACTCACTTCTTGACGCTCTACTGTCCTTCCCTCCTGCTGACTTTCACTTACACTCACTTCTTGACGCTCTTACTGTCCCTTCCCTCCTGCTGACTTTCACTTACACTCACTTCTTGACGCTCTTACTGTCCTTCCCTCCCTGCTGACTTTCACTTACACTCACTTCTTGACGCTTACTGTCCTTCCTCCTGTGACTTTCCTTACACTTCTTGACGCTCTCTGTCCTTCCTCTGCTGACTTTCACTTACACTCACTTCTTGACGCTCTTACTGTCCTTCCCTCCCTGCTGACTTTCACTTACACTCACTTCTTGACGCTCTTACTGTCCTTCCCTCCCTGCTGACTTTCACTTACACTCACTTCTTGACTTCTTGTCAGCATCTGCTTTACTACACCAACTTTGATGTACAACCTTTATCGTCCCTTCCAGCCCTTTTCTCCCCTCACCTCAGATCACCTTTCCAACTAGCTGTTTATAGACACGTCACTATTTTCTGCCCCGCAGTGCTGCATGCCCCTATTGGTTTAGCGCTTTATTAGATTATAATATTAATATTCATAACCTTAAACAGAAAGTCAAAGTCCTTAATTAGCAGGTTGAGACTTTTATCAAAATCACTCTCAAAATAATTCATTATCTTTTAAATTTAGATTTTTCTTCATTTTTTTTTTCAATTTTATTAAAAACCTTGACTATGCATTTTCCTATGACATTAAATTAACCCATTATTAATTTTGTGCACTCATATGAAACTCTTTTCTTACGTCAGGTTCTTGTGTGTTGCCATGTCATGTTTTTATTTTATTTCCATGGCTATAACTAGGAAACTTATACATTAAAACCATACCACGGGGGGGTTCGAACCCGCGGTCCAGAGTCTCAAAACTCCAGACCGTCGCGTAAGCCACTGGAGTTTTGATGACCGCGGGTTCGAACCTCACCCGTGGTATGGTTTGTTTTCAATCGTCTCATTCGATTTTGAGTCATGTAAACTTATACATTATTATATTCAGATACAGACTCTTTCAGACCGTCTCCTTTCCCCTCCCCTCCTCTCAAAGACACCTTGATGACCCTGCTGTTAAAAGACAGCGATGCCCTGCTGTTAACAAAGACAGCTTGATGACCCATGCTGTTAACAAAGACAGCTTGATGCTTTTAACAAAGACAGCTTGAACCCATGCTGTTAACAAAGACAGCTTGATGACCCTGTTGTTAACAAAGACAGCTTGATGACCCTGCTGTTAACAAAGACAGCTTGATGACCCTGCTGTTAACAAAGACAGCTTGATGACCCATGCTGTTAACAAAGACAGCTTGATGACCCTTAGCTTGTTAACAAAGACAGCTTGATGACCCAAAATGCCCTGTGTTAACAAAGACAGCTGATGACCTGCTGTTAAGCTTGATGACCCCTGCTGTTAAAAGACTGCTTGATGACACCTGCTGTTAACAAAGACAGCTTGATGACCCTGCTGTTAAAAAGACAGCTTGATGACCCCTGCTATTAACAAAGACTGCTTGATGACCCTGCTGTTAACAAAGACAGCTTGATGACCCCTGCTGTTAACAAAACAGCTATGATACTCATTGTTAACAAACGAGCATTGATGTCTACTGATTTCTAAAGACAGCTTGATGACCTGTGTTAAGCCATACACTTATTTTACTATTTAAAAGATTAATTACCATAATCAGAACAATTTTGTTCTTACTGGACCTTTCTAAACAATTATTACATGTTGTTAACCATTAATTATTACATGTTGTTAAACCATTAATTAGTACATGTTGTTAAACCATTAATTATTAATGTTGTTAAACCATTAATTATTACATGTTGTTAAACCATTAAATTATTACATGTTGTTAAACCATTAATTATTACATGTTGTTAAACCATTAATTATTACATGTTGTTAAACCATTAATTATTACATGTTGTTAAACCATTAATTAGTACATGTTGTTAAACCATTAATTATTACATGTTGTTAAACCATTAATTATTACATGTTGTTAAACCATTAATTATTACATGTTGTTAAACCATTAATTATTACATGTTGTTAAACCACATATTATTACATGTTGTTAAACCATTAATTATTACATGTTGTTAAACCATTAATTATTACATGTTGTTAAACCATTAATTATTACATGTTGTTAAACCATTAATTATTACATGTTGTTAAACCATTAATTATTACATGTTGTTAAACCATTAATTATTACATGTTGTTAAACCATTTAATTATTACATGTTATTTAACCATTAAATATTACATGTTGTTAAACCATTAAATATTACATGTTGTTAAACCATTAATTATTACATGTTGTTAAACCATTAATTATTACATGTTATTTAACCATTAAATATTACATGTTGTTAAACCATTAATTATTACATGTTGTTAAAGTTTATTTTTTTGCAACAGATTGTTGATGATCTTCGTGGTTGGAGTGTTCGTACTGTGGATAATATTTTACTACGCTGGTCTAGTCGCCTTCGCCACCTACTGGGACTGTGACCCACTCACCTCAGGCAGGATAGAGAAACCTGACCAAATTATCCCATATTTAGTGGCTGACAAGTTGAAACACTTGACAGGTGTAGCCGGCCTCTTCGTAGCTGGAATATATGGGGGTGTCATGAGGCAGGTCCACTTTCATGAGTTTGTACACCCAGTGGTTTATACAGTAAGGTATCTTAGACACTGAATAATCTTGGTGGTTAATATTTTCGTGACCTACAGCCTTACTAATCATCATTCGTATATAAATTGTATTAAAAGATAAAAATCATGAATTAGACACTCTGAATTACTTTGAAAAAAATTAATAGGCATATACAATTATTAGTGCATATATCTCACAAATATATTTTGCCACCTTCCATTTTTCCTGACTGTTTGGTAAAGGAAATATAAAGCCAATCGACTACATGAGTCATTATATCTGCGTATCGCCTCTCCACCATCACTCAAATATACTTAAATCTCGTAAACAGGAATCAAAATTAACTCTCAACACACATATACAAGGAGAGACAAACCCATTTTGGCACAGCATACATATCCACTGACTTGAGCCAGTAGGTTGTACATCATCCTTATCCATCACTGCACATTTGTCAAGCAATGAGTTAAAAAGAGAGAATTTTTCAATAGTATATTGAAAATATTCAACTATTATAACAAACCTTTAAGTTATATCATTAAAATAATTAATAGGGAACGTTTATTTCCTCTCGTATCTTCTGAGTATATGAAGATAATTTTAAAATAAATATATGCATATATATGTCGTGCCGAATAGGTAAAACTTGTGATTTTCGTATAAATAGAAATACTCTTCTTGTCGAAAAAGGTAAAAAAAAAAAATTGTGTATGGAATAATTTCGAAAAAAAATAATTGTGATAAAAAAAATCATTGTGTTTGTTTATCGTAAAATTGTTGTAAACTTATCTAAAATATAATTAGTTGGATTAGGCTAAATTAAATTGCGCTTGTTATAATAAGGTTAGGTAGGTTATCTAAGGTTAAGTTGGTACAAAATTATTATTTTTTTTCCATTAACTTAAATGAAAAAAATATATCTTTAAGCATAGAGGAGAAAATTTTAGAAAGGGCTAAATTTTAAATGAGTTCTTTCTAATTGACCAGTTTACCTATTCGGCAGGACATATATATATATATATATATATATATATATATATATATATATATATATATATATATATATATATATATATACATACAGTGGTACCTCTACTTACGAGCAGCTCCCAACTCGAACAATTATGTAAGTGTATTTTTGCGGGTCTGAAATGAATTTTTCTAATTTTCATTATTTCTTATGGGAAAAATTCCTTTGGTATCGGCACTTGAACAGCCGTCTGGAACAAATTAAGCTCGTAGCTCGAGGTACCACTGTATATACCTCTGGTGTAAATTGTGGGACCCATAGCCTCGGAGAAGTGGATAAAAAGGCTTTGAGGAAGAATATTTAGATTTCTTTCTGAAGCCATTTTAATATTCCACTTCCCCTACCACCCTAGCTTTTCATTTTTTTTCCAATAGGTATACATGTGTATAAACTTTATTTAAAGACAAAATACATTGACAAGAATACAATAGGGAGTAAAACAACACAGATAACAACGCAGAGCTACATCTCAAAAACTTCGTCCAGCTCACCGGCAGTGGGCCACGTGCCCAGAATGCTGCAGGCATTTCCCCTCTGGATCGCAACACTAAGTCTCTGAAAGAGGAAGCTTGCCGCCCTGTGGTCCTTGGTTTCTATGATTAGTTTTTCACCCAGCTCTTTGATAAACTTTAGAGCACACTTACCCCATGCTCCAGGGGTCTCCGACCCTATTGGGATGAATTTATAGCAAGGGGAAATACCTTCATATTTGCGGGTCTTCTGGGTCTTCCTGTGGCTGGCAGTTCCAACCCCTTCGGCTACGGAGTATGGCAAATAGGTGTCTGCCATTGTGGCAGCACAGGTGTAGTCCCAAGCAATCTGCTTACCATCCTCCCAGGGTAGCATAGTGGCTCCATCAGGCAGCTTTTGACTTCCATCAGATCTCTGCACTTACGTGTTCCCGTTGGGCTGGGCAACTGACTGTTACGAGGCTTCTCTTTATAAGGTTGTTGACCTCCTCATGTCTGGCATACTTCCCTTCTAATGTGTGACACACGAGACCATGAAGTCCGAATTGATCACCCGTCTCCCTGCCGCAAATACACCTATGTTCGGTGAGTACGGGGGCGGCTAGGCGAGGAGCAACACCAATCCGAATAACCTGTGGGTCGAGTCGAGTGCCCAGGGAGGAATTGGGAACAGCTAGAAGGAAATCTCCTGAGTGTGGTGCCTTCACTGCTAGGAGATGAGCTTTGTCTTTTCCTGAAGCGTTGGTGAGCATTGTGTTGGCAATTTTTTCCACGATCGGTTTGTCCCAGTGTGACTGTTTGTGCTCTTTGGGAGGAGCTGATCTACTGGAGGAGTCTGCAAGGGTGTCCCACCGTACGGCTGCTTCAATGAACCTGGTATCTTGAGCTCCCACCACGCCTCTCAAGCGTTCATGGACAATCTTCTTAACTAATCCAAAGGAGGCTAAACACGACAACAGAAATGCAGGTAAAGCTACCTGCGTTGCTTTGCGCACCCTTATACCTCCCAGTCACACTGGGAGGGTTGCCTGCTCCCATTGCCAATTCTCTAGTGAAAGATTCAGTGCCTTCTTAAAGGTTGATCTCAGGTGTGCGTCATACTCGTCAAGTGTTGGGTTGTCAAAACAGGGTGTGCACCTCAAGGAGTAAGTGAGTCTTGGCATAGTAAGACACCTTGTGAGGAGATACAGGGCATCATAGGCATCAAGATCGCTTATTCTCTCCTCCATTCTCTTCAGGTCATTCACTTTGTCCTTGTGGACCGTATCGATGGCCTAGTGAGCCATCATCCAGGTACCAGATGTTGAGCTCACTGCGTAGGCTGGAAGTTAGTTATCTTACTGCCAAGCAGAAGAGAAGTGGAGCGAGTGGATCACCCTGCTGAACACCCTCTGATGAGGGAATATCAAGTTGAGGGTTTGCTGTAGCCAGCTGAAATAAAGGGAAAAAGACTGGGAAACCAATCCCGAACGGCTGGCAAGACCACATCTCTCTTCACCATATTAAAAGCATTTCAAAAATCAAGTTTGACTACGGCCTTATCTTCTGATAGGGCCCTGATGTAGACCCTTGCCGCATGAGCTGCAGCTTCACTGCCTTGAGAGACCCCAAAGCCCAATGAATCAATGCTCCTATGCTCCCATCATCAGAGGGTGTCCAGCAAGGGGACCCTCTCGCACCATTTCTCTTCTGTATAGCAGTTAGGGAAATCACAGTAAGACTGACCAGTGAGCTAAACATCTGGTTCCTGGATGATGGCACACTAGCAGGTACAAAGGAGTCCCTTGTAGATGATCTTACACAGGTGATGACACGGGGACAGGAAATGGGTCTCATCCTGAATCCATTCAAATGTGAAATCATCTCAGTCAATCAACAAGTGATAGATGCAGTGATATCAAAACTACCAGGAGCAACAGTCATTGCCCCTACTAATAGTGTCTTGCTTGGAGCATCTCTGGGAAGCGATGCCACTGACACAATTCTCAGGAAGAAACTGGAAGAATTGAGGAGAATGGAACAACGAACAGGCAATCTTGACACCCATGATGCCTTGTACCTTCTTACAAAATGCTTGAGTCTGCCCAGGTTGACATATTTCTTAAGATGTGCTCCTTCATATGATAACCCTATACTGCACGAATATGACAGTATCCTGAGGCAGATCTTTACTAAAGTACTTTACCTTACTCTAGAAGATGGGCAGTGGGACCAAGCTACACTCCCAGTCAGACTAGGAGGCATTGGTGTCCGCAAGTCATCTCAGATTGCTCTACCTACTTTCCTGTCTTCATGCATTGCATCCAGAGTGCTTGTAGCAGCAATTCTCCCTGAACATCTTAGGGACACGATTGGAATCTATGACCAAAAGTTCGTTGATGGAGCCAGGATCTGGGATAATCTAACAGGCTCTGAAACCAGGCCTGCTCTCCCCAACAACTACAAACAGTCGCACTGGGATGGCCCAATAGTAGAGAATATAGCCTCAGCAATGCTTCAGAGTGTGTCAGGGAAGGATAGAGCCCGCCTCCTTGCACAATGAAATATATTTTTATCGTTAGGTTCAGAATTATTTTGCCGAAATTATTGTATACACAAATTTTCGCTTGTCTTATATGGCAAGGTGAGCATTGCTATTTAAGCCAAAATAGCAAGTTTTACCTAATCGGCACGACATATATATATATATATATATATATATATATATATATATATATATATATATATATATATATATATATATATATATATATATATAAACACTGATCTTGGCGACGGAGACTCGAACCTAGAACCTCATGACAAGGTACGCAGTGCTTTGCCGACCGACCACACTGGT
The DNA here is from genome assembly GCA_009830355.1 of Cherax destructor. Lineage (NCBI taxonomy): Eukaryota > Metazoa > Arthropoda > Malacostraca > Decapoda > Parastacidae > Cherax > Cherax destructor. Next base: position 51,781 of record WNWK01011444.1, read on the forward strand.
CTACCTTGGATCCAAGCCACCCAGCTTATCAAGGCAGTGCTTCAGCTTTCATCGAAGCTGGTGCCTTGATCAGTCTAGTACTGAATGCCAAGGTATTGGATCAAGTGTAGGTCGGCAAAGCACTGCAGACGTATGAGGTCGTAGGTTCGAGTCTCCGTCGGCCAAGATCAGTGTTTGTGAATATTTCGCCTGCTCTTGCGAATTCCTAGCATATATATATATATATGCAGGAGGTTACACTGAATTCGACCACAACACCTCAAAGAGATGGTAAATCCAGTACTCGGAGCATCTGCATCAATTCTCCTCACCGAATTAACAACTTTTTTCAACAACTGCCTGGCTGGGCGAATCCCAGAAGAAATTAAACCTTTCTTTTTTGGAGCCTCATTATGTGCTTTGAAGAAGAAGGATGGGGGAATCAGACCCATTGCTGTTGGTAACACCCTTCGCCGCCTAGTTGCCAAAGCAGCAGTAAGAAACATTCGCCTAGAAGCTGCCAGTTTACTCCAGCCACACCAACTAGGCTTTGGGGTCTCTCAAGGCAGTGAAGCCGCAGCTCATGCGGCAAGGGTCTACATCAGGGACCTATCAAAAGACAAGGCCGTAGTCAAACTTGACTTTAGAAATGCCTTTAATATGGTGAAGAGAGATGTGGTCTTGCCAGCCGTTCGGGATCGGTTCCCCAGTCTCTTTCCCTTCATTTCAGCTGGCTACAGCAAACCCTCGACTCTTTTGTTTGGGGAACATGAAATTCCCTCATCTGAGGGTGTTCAGCAGGGTGATCAACTCGCTCCACTTCTCTTCTGTATGGCAGTAAGAGAACTAACTTCCAGCCTATGCAGCGAGCTCAACATCTGGTAACTGGATGATGGCACTCTGGCAGGTACTGGGGAGTCCCTGTTAGAGGACCTACAACGGGTGAAGACACAGGGAGAAGCCTTAGGACTCATCCTTAATCCCTCAAAGTGTGAAATTATCACAACAAATCAGGAAATAATCAATGCGGTGCAAACAATCCTCCCAGAAGTCACTACTACCACTCCATCCAACAGTACCCTCCTGGGAGCACCGCTGGGTCACCATGCCATCGACACTGTCCTCAAGGACAAAGTGAATGACCTGAAAAGAATGGAGGAGAGAATAAGTGATCTTGATGCCCATGATGCCCTGTATCTCCTCACAAGGTGTCTTACTATGCCAGGACTCACTTACTTCTTGAAAACCCAACACTTGACGAGTATGACGCACACCTGAGATCAACCTTCAATAAGGCACTGAATCTGTCACTAGAGGATCAGCAATGTGAGCAGGCAACCCTCCAGTGCGACTGGGAGGTATAGGGTGCGCAAAGCAAGGCAGGTAGCTTTACCTGCATTTCTGTCATCGTGTTTGGCCTCCTGTGGATTAGTCAAGAGGATTGTCCCTGAACGTTTGAGAGGTGTGGTGGGAGCTCAAGACCCCAAGTTCATTGAAGCAGCAGTGCAGTGGGACATCCTGGCAGACTCCTCCAGTAGACCAGCTCCTCCCAAAGAGCACAAACAGTCCCACTGGGACAAACCAATCATGGAAAAAATTGCCAACACAATGCTCACCAACGCTTCAGGAAAGGACAAAGCTCGTCTCCTAGCAGTGAAGGCACCACACTCAGGAGATTTCCTTCTAGTTGTTCCCAATTCCTCTCTGGGGACTCGACTCGACCCACAGGCCTTTCGGATTGGTGTTGCTCTTCGCCAAGCCGCCCCCATACTCACCGAACGTAGGTGTATTTGCGGCAGGGCGACGGCTGATCAATTCGGATTTCATGGTCTCGTGTGTCACACATCAGAAGGGAAGTATGCAAGACATGAAGAGGTCAATGACATCATAAAGAGAAACCTCGCCACAGCCCGTTGCCCAGCTCAACGGGAACCCCAAGTGCAAAGGTCTGATGGAAGTCAAAAGCGTCCTGATGGAGCCACCATGCTACCCCTGGAAGGATGGTAAGCAGATTGCTTGGGACTACACCTGTGCTGCCACATTGGCAGACACCTACCTGCCACACTCCTTAGCCGAAGGGGATGGAGCTGCCAGCCACAGGGAGACCCAGAAGACCCGCAAATATGAAGACCTTCCCTCTTGCTATAACTTCATCCCAATAGGGTCGGAGACCCATGGAGCATGGGGCAAGTGTGCTCTAAAGTTTCTCAAGGAGCTGGGTGGAAAATTCATCATAGAAACCAAGGACCACAGTGTTGCGATCCAGAGGGGAAATGCCTGCAGTATTCTGGTCCCGTGGCCAACTGCCGGGGAGCTGGACGAAGTATTTGACATGTAGCTCTGAGTTGTCATCTATGTTGTTTTACTCACTATTGTACACTGACCAGTGAGCTACACATCTGGTTCCTGGATGATGGCACACTAGCAGGTACAAAGGAGTCCCTTGTAGATGATCTTACACAGGTGATGACACGGGGACAGGAAATGGGTCTCATCCTGAATACATCCAAATGTGAAATCATATCAGTCAATCAACAAGTGATAGATGCAGTGATATCAAAACTACCAGGAGCAACAGTCATTGCCCCTACTAATAGTGTCTTGCTTGGAGCACCTGTGGGAAGCGAGGCCATTGACACAATTCTCAGGAAGAAACTGGAAGAATTGAGGAGAATGGAACAACGAATAGGCAATCTTGACACCCATGATGCCTTGTACCTTCTCACAAAATGCTTGAGTCTGCCCAGGTTGACATATTTCTAAGATGTGCTCCTTCATATGATAACCTATACTGCACGAATATGACAGTATCCTGAGGCAGATCTTTACTAAAGTACTTAACCTTACTCTAGAAGATGGGCAGTGGGACCAAGCTACACTCCCAGTCAGACTAGGAGGCATTGGTGTCGCAAGTCATCTCAGATTGCTCTACCTGCTTTCCTGTCTTCATGCATTGCATCCAGAGGGCTGATAGCAGCAATTCTCCCTGAACATCTTAGGGACACGATTGGAATTCATGACCAAAGTTCGTTGATGGAGCCAGGATCTGGGATAACCTAACAGGCTCTAAAACCAGGCCTGCTCCCCCAACAACTACAAACAGTCGCACTGGGATGGCCCAATAGTAGAGAATATAGCCTCAGCAATGCTTCAGAGTGTGTCAGGAAGGATAGAGCCCGCCTCCTTGCAGTGAGAGCTCCTCATGCAGGGACTTTCTTTGGCTGTTCCCAACTCCAGCCTTGGCACACGCCTCGACCCACAGACCATCCGCATTGGTGTTGCCCCTTCGACTTGCCGCCCTATTCTCGCCGAACACAGGTGTATTTGTGGCAGTGAAGCAGCAGACCGATTCGGGTACCATGGTCTTGTGTGTAAATCCGAGGGAAAGATTGCAAGACATGAAGAGGTTAATAACATTATCAAGAGGAGCCTCACAGCAGCCGGATGCCCAGCAGTAAGGGAACCACCCCAACTATGCAGATCTGATGGCAGCGAAAAGCGTCCAGATGGTATCACCCTTCAAGCCTGGACAGACGGCAAGCAGGTGATGTGGGACTACACATGTGCATCTACCTTGGCTGATACCTATCCCCAATACACCAGGGAGGAAGGAGGGGCAGCTGCCACTTCAGGAGTCCCAGAAGTCGAGAAAATATGGAGAACTTGCCCATCATTATATGTTTGTTCCCATAGGCTCAGAGACCCTTGGCTCATGGGAAAGAGTGCATCTAAGTTCCTCAAGGAGCTGGGCAAAAGACTCAACAGGGTAACTAGGGATCCCAGGGCAGCTAGTTTTCTGTTCCAGCGACTCAGCGCTGCTGTTCAGAGGGTAATGCATGCTGTATTCTGGGCACGCGCCCAGCTCGGAAGAGCTGGATGAGATTTTCGCATTATAATCAGTGACAAACACGTAACAATATGTACTAGACATGTATCTCTCACACCTCGTGTACTGTATATGCCATCTTTATATCAACAATGTATCTCTTAAATCTTTTGTACCATATTATGTAATAAAATATACCTATTTTAAAAAAAGATGGGGTGGTAGGAGAAGTGGCATATTCAAATGGCATCAGGAAGAAATCCAAATATTCTTCCTTGAAACCTTTTATCCACTTCTCCGAGGCTATGGGTCACACAATTTGTCCCAGAGGTTGACCCCATCCTATATATATATATATATATATATATATATATATATATATATATATATATATATATATATATATATATATATATATATATATATATATATATATATATGCAAAAGATCACAATAAACAGGTGATATCAAAATATGCAAAACAACCACTATGAAAAGTAGAAGAATTCAAGCTTTCGTGACTACTCACATTATCAAGGAACTATATGATAATGTGAGTAGTCAAAGCTGGAATTCTTCTATTTTCATAGTGGTTTTTTCATATATATATATATATATATATATATATATATATATATATATATATATTATATATATATATATATATATATATATATATATATATATATATATATATATATATAAGAAATCATGAAACAAGTGATTTCAAATCATTAACAGAACTGCGGTTTGACCAAGACTCGATCCTACGATCCCATGCCCAGCACTGTGTGAACTGAACAAAGTACGCATCACTCTCTCCACTGGACCACCATCCTTAAACACCAGGCACTCAGTAGTACTGAGTGTGTTATCCTGATGCAAGGACATTCGTGGCAATGGAGCCTCAGAGACTAATTTGATCGTCATCTTGTTTGGTGTACCAGCCTTCATGAACAGTCTATATATCAATAAAATCACGAAACAAGTTATTTTCAATCATTAGCATGACTGCGGCTTGACCAGGACTCTGGCTGGGCATGGGATCGCAGGATCGAGTCCTGGTGTGGACGCCTCTAAGCTAATTTCATTCTACTCCCTGTTTGGTGTACTAGCTCAACAAGCCGTATTTTATATTATTGTAACCACGAACGAGTGGTACTGATCAATAACTACACTGCACTAGCCAGGGGTCGAACCCGTGCTGCTTTGGCCCCCTCATGGTGAGCGAAAACACATGACGCTCTAGATCACTTTACCACACAATCCTTAAGAGTAGCACATACAGTAGAACTGAATGTTGTACTTGCTACCCAAGGACATACGGTGGAGTGGACAGGGAGTAGAATGAAATTAGCTTAGAGGCGTCCACACCACCGTATGTCCCTGAGTAGCGAGCACAACATTCAGTTCAACTGGATGCGCTACTCTTTAGGATTGTGTTGGTTAAGTGGTCTAGAGCGTTATGTCTTCTCGCTCACCATGAGACGGGCCAAAGCAGCATGGGTTCGACCCCCTGGCTAGTGCAGTGTTGTTATTGATCAATACTAATCGATCGTGGTTACAATAATATATATATATATATATATATATATATATATATATATATATATATATATATATATATATATATATATATATGATGTGTGTATTCAGATACAGGTTTTACTGCCTAAATAATGCTCTATATTATCTACTCTGTTTACTCCTCTAGTACATTATCATCGTACGGCAACTCGTTCGCTTGTGTAATCTGGGAGGACTTCCTAAAGAATCGGCCATACTTCAGCCGTCTCAGTGAAGCCAGGGCAACCAATGTTATTAAACTCCTCTGTAAGTATTCTTTACATGATAACTAAGCTTACTGTGGTCGTACCAGACTCAAAGGCCCCATATATATTAACCAGTAGGGAAAGTCTCGCTAATGCTAGTCATCCCTCCTTTCATCTTACTCTGCATGTGAAATGCTGTCTCATGGATTTCCTGTAAGTCAAAAGGCCCCTTACTAGATGATTTCCAGTCAATGTATGAGAGAAAATTATTGTTTTCTGTAATTAACCTAACCTTGTGCGATTCCTTGCACTGTAGCTCAGGTTTCACAAGTGATTAAAACTCTGTGTCACTTCATCCTTATTAGCCACTAAGTGTAAATAAATGCCCTCATGAAGCCTAGAAGCGTCAGCTGAAATCAAAAGAAGCTCGACTTCAACGCAATGAAAACGCCAAAGATTTACCTAAATACTCAGAGTTGCAAAGACACCACATCTCTACAACAGAGAGAGAGAGAGAGAGAGAGAGAGAGAGAGAGAGAGAGAGAGAGAGAGAGAGAGAGAGAGAGAGAGAGAGAGAGAGAGAGAGAGAGAGAGAGGAGAGAGAGAGAGAGGAGAGAGAGAGAGAGAGAGAGAGAGGCCTGAGATATTTATCTCTATGAACTACCTTAAAATTTTAAATTTTCCAAAAAATCTTACAGATTTAGAGATATATTTTTTTTCATGGACAATGATGTGAAATTTTTGGACCAAACTTATCTTAAAAACCTCACCTAACTTAACTTTAACAAGCATAATTTTTTTAGCTTAATTCTGCTGTGGTTAGTACGTTGAGGTGAGTGGTCACGAAAGGTCCTCCTGTCCTAGCTCTCTGGTGGATTAGTGTGGAGCATTATAGAGCACCATGGCTTGTTGTTGTTATTACTATTCTTGGCTTACTTCTTTCAGGTCTAGTGCAGTAGAATGGTAGAGTAGGTGAAGAGATACGGCCGATGACTAGACGGTGTTTATTATTCGAAAGATGTGGGTGTACCCGGGTGCAGAGCGTGAGAGGGGACCGGGAGCCAGCTAGGGTAGAACCTGATTCAATCAGGTAGGCCGAGGAAGTGAGGTCATCACAGAGTGGCGTCTCACTGACTTGGGTAGGCCTAGAGGGCAGCACCGAAGTGCCGCGTATTTTGAAAGGGACTAAGTATAGGCTGCTTACATTGTAGTGTATTGGAATCTCAGGTTAAAGTGTTGAAGGAGGAGGTTCGACTTCTCCATGAGGAAAATAGGAGGTTGAAAATTCGCCTATTTGGATTTGGGAGTGAGTGTGAGAATGGTGGAGTCGGTGTGGAGGAAAAAGTTTCGAATAGTGAGTTGAAGAGTGGCAACCACTTCAAGTGGAATGTTGTCTCTACTAAAGGTAGAAGTATCAAGATAAGGAAGCTAATAGAGAAGACGTGGAAGTAGGAAATCGATTCTCTGTTCTCCAGGATGAGTGTGCTTCAGTGGTTAGCACATTCCCTGCAAATTAAAGTAAGAACATTCTGGTTGTGGGTGACTCACAGGTAAGATATATGGACCGTGCTTTCTGTAACACAGATTGGAACGTTAGACAGTGTGCTTCCCAGGAGTTGGTGTTGATGACATAGTCAACAGGTTGGAAAATATTATGTCAGGCAATGAGAACAAGGCCATCATCTGTCTTAGTGCTGCTGGAAATGATATTGGGAAGGGCAGGAACAAGAACTGCTGGATAAGTACAATTCAGCCATAGAGGTAATTAGGTCTAAGGAAGGGGTCACAATCATATGTAGCATTTTGCCTAGAAAGGGAGTGGGCAATGAATGGATGTCTAGGGCAATTGGTGTAAACTGCTGGCTAGACAGGTACTGTAAGGAATTTGCAATCCCATTCATTGATAACTGGGATAAAAAAATTGCAAACGTGATATGTATGCAAGGGATGGGGTTAATCTCTCAGGGGCCGGAGGGTTGCATTAGCCAACTTGATTGAGGGGGCCATTGCTGACTTGTCTAAGACTTTAAACTGATAGATTATAGAGGTATGGGTAAGTGTGGGAAACAATCAAGCTGCAGTACAAGGGTTGTAAACAGCATATATTACCAGGATACCTCAGAATAGACAATATTCAAAATAAAGTTGCTAGTAAAGGCAAAGCAATTGATAAAAAAACAGAGACAGTAGAGGGCAGAGAGTGATAACTCCCTTAAGGTTTACAATATTAACAGTAGGAGTCTATGAAATAAGAAAGAAGAGCTAAGGTTTCTTGCACATGCAGGAAATATTGATATTATTTTATAACGGAGACCTGGTTTAACCTGAAAGATAGAGAAATGCCTTTGGAATGCCACATACAAGGCTATAAACTATTCCACACTGATAGCGTCAACAGGATGGTGCAGTGGTGATGTATGTCAGATATAATTAGAATTGTTGTGTTAGACAAGGTATATGATTAGAAGCATCGAACACAGAATCTGTTTGGGTACAGTTTCTCGAGGGTCATGACAAATTAATTTTGGGTGTTATTTATAGGCCCCCAAATCTTGATATTGAGTACAGTAAGCGTCCAGACATGAAAATGTCGTGTTAATGGGAAATTTTAACTTTAGACCAATTGATTGGAACAATATGACAGTAACTCTTGAGTTTAGTGACGTTCTTGATACGATTCAGGATTGCTTTTTAAAACAGTTTGTGACCAAACCAACGACAGGAAATAATCTGCTTGACTTGGTTCTTGCCAACAAGGAATCACTAATTAATAATCATGAGTTAATGATGAGCTTGGGAAAGCGATCACAAATCACTTAGTTTCAACGTATTGTGGAATTACCCAAATAATTGCAATCAAGACTCTGTCCTAGACTTCGCTTAGCCGATTTTATGGGAATTATATTACCTGGGTGGGCTAAATTGTACGACCTGACTATAGGTCAGATAGGTGGTGTTGGTTGCCCGACAACTTATGTTCCAAGTAGAGACATTTGATCAACCAAAAGTGATCCCAAATGGATAAACAATAGATTATATCATCTCATTGGTCAAAAGAGAAACACATATAGGCGTATCGTAAGAGGGGATGTGCAGTTAAGAAGTCAATATATTCAGTTAAAAAAAGAAATTAAAAAGGGAATAAGAAAAGTTAAAAACGTTTATGAGGCTAGAGTGGCAAGGAAGACTAACCCAATAGGTTTTTTTTTTTTCAGATATATAGAAGTAAGATTAGGGACAATATTGGCCTACTCAAAAGTAACTCAGGTCAGATCACTGAGAGTGATAAGGAAATGTGTGAAATTTTTAACTCTTATCTCCTCTGAGTTTTTAGGCAGGAAGATACTAACGAAATTCCAGAAATAATAAATTCTGTAGAACAGGATGATAATAAACTATGCACGTTTATGGTAACTAGTGAAATGGTCCACAGACAAATAGAGAAATTATAACCGAACAAATTCCATGGCCCTGATGAACTGTTTGCAAGGATTTTAAAGGAATGTAAAGAGGAACTTAGCAAACCTTTAGCTAGTCTTTTCAACATATCACTACAAACTGGCATGGTGCCAGACAAGTGGAAAATGGCAAATATAATACCTATTTACAAGGCAGGTGACAGGTCCTTAGCTTCGAACTATAGACCAATAACCCTTACCTCCATAGTGGGAAAATTTATGAAATCAATAATTGCCGAGGCAATTCGTAACCATCTTGAAAGGCATAAACTGATTAATGAATCTCAACACTGTTTTACAAAGGGGCGTTTCTGTGTTACGAATTTACTAACTTTTTTCACCAAGATATTTGAGGAGGTAGATCATGGTAATGAATATGATATTGTGTATATGGTCTTCAGTAAGGCTTTTGATAGATTTCCAAATCAGAGGCTGTTGAGAAAACTTAAGGCACACGGAATAGGGGAAATTTTTTTCCTGGGTAGAGGCGTGGTTGACAGATAGGCAGCAGAGAGTTTGTATCAAGTGGTGTTCCACAGGGTCAGTGTTCGGCCTCTTGTTGTTCACAATTTATATAACGACTTTGATGAGGGAATAAATAGCGACATAAGCAAGTTTCCTGATGACACGAAAATAGGTCGCCTAATTCATTCTAATGAAGATATTAGATCACTCCTGAAAATTGACAGACTGATGCAGTGGGAGTACTACTAACTTTTTCTTTCTTACTACTCTCTATACATCATTCCACCAATGGCTCTTCTTTCTCCCGCACCCATTTTCCTGTAACCACAAACTTCTGCTGAACACTCTAACACTACATTATTAAATATACCCCATACATCTTCAAATCCATTACCTATACTCTCACTAGTCCATCTATCCTCCCATGGTTGTTTATATCTTACCCTAATTGCCTCCTCTTTAGCTTTAAACCTTCACCTCTATGTAGCTACACTGTAGTTACAACTAAAAAATGATCTGATATATTGTGGGTCCTCTATAAACATGTACATCCTGAAGTCTACCCAACAGTCTTTTATCTACCAATACGTTGTCTAACAAACTACTGTCATTAAGCCCTACATCATATCTTGTATATTATTTATTCTTTTTTTCCCTTTAAAAAATGTATTACTTATAATCAAACCCTTTCTATACAAAGTTCAATCAAAGGGCCCCCTTATCATTTACACCTGGCACCCCAAACTTACCTACCACACCCCTCTAAATGTTTCTCTACTTTAGCTTTTGGTTCCCTACCACAATTTACTAACAATAGAACACAAAGAGTTTGCAAAAGTAAAGTCTGAAGGGGGTACATGAAAAAAAAACCCTTTTCCCCAAGGCACAGTACTGCTCCCATCCTGTTCCCCATCCCCAAACGAATAGACAGGGATTAACCAAGTCCCTGTCTTTCCCTTTTCGGATGACACCGAATTTTTTTGAAATGTCCCCTTAAACACTGCAAAACCCCCCCGGGGCATAAACCAAACTTTAAAGGGTTTCAGAAAACCCAAAGAAGTTCCCAAAGAAGAGAAATTTTAATACTCAGATATGTAAAACGTGAGAAAATTAAAATCTCATCGGAGTACAAAACAAATTCCAACCACATAATAGAGCGAAAAACTAATGTCAAAGACCTGGGAGTGATCATGTCAGAGGATCTCACCTTCAAGGGCAAACACCGTAGCAATTGCATCTGCAGAAAAAAGGAAAAAGGAACCTTCAAAACCAGGGATGCCAAGCCCATGTTGACACTTTTAGGTTGTTTTATCTAGGGTAATATTGTTTGGGGACAACGCACCATTAAGGCAGGTAAATTTGGGCCGAAAAAGTGCAGAGAACTCAGGCAGCTAACTGCGATAAACCACCCAATTACACGGAACGCTTGAAGTTCGAAACCGCTCCTAGAATGCAGGCGGGGGAGATATTTTTATATACAAGTAGAAATTTTCGAGGGGTTAGTACCAAACTTGCAACAGAGTCACCCTACGAAAGAAAAGACTGGGAAGGAACATCCCCCAATGAAAAGAGGGGGGCCACTGCACGTTGAGAGACCACAAAAACAGGGGGCCAAGACTGTTCAACTGCCCCCCAGCACATCAGAGGGGTTTCCAACAAACCCCCGGCTGTTTGAGGCATGGGCAGGCACCCAAAATCGGACCTGACCAGCCAGGCGTGGTTCGGTTGGGCGCGGGGCCAGGTAAGCCCCTTTATCAGACACTGTCCAAAAGACCCTGGTCAAGATCCGAGTGGGGTTTAAACCCCCGGAACTCTTCCAGGGATACTCCGGGTATTTTTACACAAGGCCGTTTCCCACCAAGGCAGGATGGGCCCAAAAAGAAAAAAAAACATGCATCCATCACTTCTTACCAGAGGTTTACAAGTTATAAAAATGCCCAAAAACCTCCTTCAGAGTGCAGACACCTTTATCCAGGGCTCAAGCCGGGCCCGCAGTTTCTGAATCCCTTAAAATTTCTTGTTACCCCAGCACGCGATTAAAACCATTTGTCCAATTTAGTCCTATTAAATAAGCCCATGCAACTTGCAAATCAAATCCCTCGCACACAAAACCTCCTTTTCCACCCCCCCTCCAACCTTTTTCCCGACCCCTCCCCCCGCCTTTCCTCCACTCAGATTTATACACTCAAGCCACTTTGTTCCACCCTCTAAATGTCCAAACCATCAAAAACCCCCCCCTCAGCCCCGGATAATAGTCTGGGAATCCTGATCTCCTAATTTTCCCCACTACGAATTCGCTGCATTTACACATCCAAAATTTATCTCAGACATGAATCCTTAAGCCTCCAGCCTTTCCTTGTTCAACATTCACCACCCATGTTCACACCCATATAAGAGTTTGGGATAACTATACTCCCTTTTCATTCCCCCTTTTCTTAAAAAAAGTTCTTTTTCCAAGACTCCAAAGTGTGCCACTTACCCTTTTCCCACCCTATGATTCACCTCATCCTCAAAACCCATCGCTGACACGTCCACTCCTAAATATTTGAATTTATTCGCCCCTTTCCCTATTCTCTCCCTCCAATCTGATATCCAATCTTTTTTCCCCCTTTTTTTATCACCTTACTTTTTTCCCATATTCACTTTCAACCTTCTTTTTCACACCCCACCAAACTCATCCACCAACCCCTGCAAATTTTCCAGAATCTCCAAAACACAGTGTCATCAGCAAAAAAAAGCTGTGACAACTCCCACTTTGTGTTAGATTCTTTATTTTAACCCCACACCTTTGCCAACACCTGACATTTATCTCTTACAACCTAATCAGAAAATTAAGGGGAGAATAATAAAATCCACCAATGTTTCACCGGGATGCAAATATTACCAGAGACTGTCTTTTTAAACACAAAAGTCCAAAACCAAACCCCCACGATAGGGGATATGTTTTGCCCATCTACCTCATTTAAGATTTGTTATCCCTTTAGAATACTTTTTTAAAATAGTTTTACTTTTTTTTTTTAAATACAAAAATTTTTATTGTGATTTTTCAACCCCCTTCCATATATTTTTTTCAGCTTACTTGCTTAGAATTTATAATTTTATTAATCACCCTTTTTTGAAAAAAGTTTATTTTTATCCTTTTCCAACTGCCTAAAATTTTATTTC
>WNWK01011445.1:0-42500 GCA_009830355.1 Cherax destructor
CACTACTGTCTATTTCCAGAAAATAAACACAAGCCTAAACAAGAGCATTTCACAGTAATCAAGTTGTGCGATAAGAAATAAGAGCTAAAATGGTGCTAAATCATGAGATTATTATTTATGATATGACTGAGGATAATTAAATTTTAAAGAAAAATAGCTAGTGAAAGAAAATTAAAATATTTCTGAGAAATTGAAATTGACAAAAAATGCCATGATTCAGGATATGTTAAATAAAGAAAAACTTGAAGATAATTTGGAAATCAAAACAGTTTTTTAAGAAGGCTGTCTGTGAAACACAGTAGAATATGACAATATCGAACTTTTAAATTAATGTTTAGAGAAAAAGTTTGAGAATAGGCAATACTTTTGAGAATAAGAATTATGCTAGTATACAGGAGGTATGATGACATGCTCGGTGAGAGCAAGTCATCATACAGGAGGTATGATGACATGCTCGGTGAGAGCAAGTCATCATACAGGAGGTATGATGACTTGCTCGGTGAGAGCAAGTCATCATACAGAAGGTATGATGACTTGCTCGGTGAAAGCAAGTCATCATACAGTAGGTATGATGACATGTTCAGTGAGAGCAAGTCATCATACAGGAGGTATGATGACATGTTCAGTGAGAGCAAGTCATCATACAGGAGGTATGATGACATGCTCATTGAGAGCAAGTCATCATACAGTAGGTATGATGACATGTTCAGTGAGAGCAAGTCATCATACAGGAGGTATGATGACATGTTCAGTGAGAGCAAGTCATCATACAGGAGGTATGATGACATGTTCAGTGAGAGCAAGTCATCATACAGAAGGTATGATGACATGCTCGGTGAGAGCAAGTCATCATACAGGAGGTATGATGACATGCTCATTGAGAGCAAGTCATCATACAGGAGGTATGATGACTTGCTCGGTGAGAGCAAGTCATCATACAGGAGGTATGATGACTTGCTCGGTGAGAGCAAGTCATCATACAGGAGGTATGATGACATGCTCAGTGAGAGCAAGTCATCATACAGGAGGTATGATGACATGCTCAGTGAGAGCAAGTCATCATACAGGAGGTATGATGACATGCTCGGTGAGAGCAAGTCATCATACAGGAGGTATGATGACATGCTAAGTGAGAGCAAGTCATCATACAGGAGGTATGATGACATGCTCGGTGAGAGCAAGTCATCATACAGGAGGTATGATAACATGTTCAGTGAGAGCAAGTCATCATACAGAAGGTATGATGACATGCTCATTGAGAGCAAGTCATCATACAGTAGGTATGATGACATGTTCAGTGAGAGCAAGTCATCATGCAGTAGGTATGATAACATGTTCAGTGAGAGCAAGTCATCATACAGAAGGTATGATGACATGCTCATTGAGAGCAAGTCATCATACAGTAGGTATGATGACATGTTCAGTGAGAGCAAGTCATCATACAGTAGGTATGATGACATGTTCAGTGAGAGCAAGTCATCATACAGAAGGTATGATGACATGTTCATTGAGAGCAAGTCATCATACAGTAGGTATGATGACATGTTCAGTGAGAGCAAGTCATCATACAGAAGGTATGATGACATGTTCATTGAGAGCAAGTCATCATACAGGAGGTATGATGACATGTTCAGTGAGAGCAAGTCATCATACAGAAGGTATGATAACATGCTCATTGAGAGCACGTCATCATATAGAAGGTAAGATGACATGTTCAGTGAGAGCATGTCATCATACAGTAGGTATGATGACATATTCAGTGAGAGCAAGTCATCATACAGAAGGTATGATGACATGTTCAGTGAGAGAAAGTCATCATACAGTAGGTATGATGACATGTTCAGTGAGAGCAAGTCATCATACAGTAGGTATGATGACATGTTCAGTGAGAGCAAGTATTCATACAGAAGGTATGATGACATGCTCATTGAGAGCAAGTCATCATATAGAAGGTATGATGACTTGTCCCATGAGAGTTACTTCTTGAAACTATGTATTACCTGGATAAAGACATGGCTGGATACACCAGCCATGTTTCAGATGAGGAACTGATATTTCATATAATTATTTAAGGGCTGTGAGAGTAAGAGTAAGAAAGAATACAAGATAAAGGTGGCAGTGGGCAAAGTAGAAACAAAGTGAACTAACCGCAGGATAATAAGAGTGAGGGGAATGAAGAACTGTTGGGTGTAAGGTGGGGGACAAACAGAGCAAAACAAATGAAAGAGTCGCGGAAAAATGGTATGAGTTTTGAAAATACTGAGGTAGTGTGTGAAGCAGAGGTTTGTGGGGAGGTGAACACTGCTGACAGAGTAGTGTGTGACGCAGAGGTTTGTGGGGAGGTGAACACTGCTGACAGAGTAGTGTGTGACGCAGAGGTTTGTGGGGAGGTGAACACTGCTGACAGATAAAGGACGAGATGAAACTGGTGGTCACGAATAATATGTTAATGTAGGAAAGTTTTTGTTGTGAAAAGAATTTCACGACGAAGGCAGAGTATATGGTAGACAACACCTGTTGAATGAGAAGAAAAACCATGCAAAAAAAAACAATAATTAAAAGAACTGGGGAGTTTTTATAGGAAGATAAATTGTGAGAATAAAAGATGGTTAAATAACTTTAAAAACTAGAGTAGGGAGCAGAGACATCTGATGTCAGGTTGAGTCATGGAACATCACCATTACTTACCTAGTGTTAGTGTGAGTCATGGAACATCACCATTACTTACCTAGTGTTAGTGTGAGTCATGGAACATCACCATTACTTACCTAGTGTTAGTGTGAGTCATGGAACATCACCATTACTTACCTAGTGTTAGTGTGAGTCATGGAACATCACCATTACTTACCTAGTGTTAGTGTGAGTCATGAAACATCACCATTACTTACTAGTGTTAGTGTGAGTCATGGAACATCACCATTACTTACCTAGTGTTAGTGTGAGTCATGGAACATCACCATTACTTACCTAGTGTTAGTGTGAGTCATGGAACATCACCATTACTTACCTAGTGTTAGTGTGAGTCATGGAACATCACCATTACTTACCTAGTGTTAGTGTGAGTCATGGAACATCACCATTACTTACCTAGTGTTAGTGTGAGTCATGGAACATCACCATTACTTACCTAGTGTTAGTGTGAGTCATGGAACATCACCATTACTTACCTAGTGTTAGTGTGAGTCATGGAACATCACCATTACTTACATAGTGTTAGTGTGAGTCATGGAACATCACCATTACTTACCTAGTGTTAGTGTGAGTCATGGAACATCACCATTACTTACCTAGTGTTAGTGTGAGTCATGGAACATCACCATTACTTACCTAGTGCTAGTGGGAGTCATGGAACATTACCATTACTTACCTAGTGCTAGTGTGAGTCATGGAACATCACCATTACTTACCTAGTGCTAGTGTGAGTCATGGAACATCACCATTACTTACCTAGTGCTAGTGTGAGTCATGGAACATCACCATTACTTACATAGTGTTAGTGTGAGTCATGGAACATCACCATTACTTACCTAGTGTTAGTGTGAGTCATGGAACATCACCATTACGTACCTAGTGTTAGTGTGAGTCATGGAACATCACCATTACTTACCTAGTGTTAGTGTGAGTCATGGAACATCACCATTACTTACCTAGTGTTAGTGTGAGTCATGGAACATCACCATTACTTACATAGTGTTAGTGTGAGTCATGGAACATCACCATTACTTACCTAGTGTTAGTGTGAGTCATGGAACATCACCATTACTTACCTAGTGTTAGTGTGAGTCATGGAACATCACCATTACTTACCTAGTGTTAGTGTGAGTCATGGAACATCACCATTACTTACATAGTGTTAGTGTGAGTCATGGAACATCACTCACCTAAGGTCAGGCTGGGTCATGGAACATCACTCACCTAAGGTCAGGCTGGGTCATGGAACATCACTCACCTAAGGTCAGGCTGGGTCATGGAACATCACTCACCTAAAGTCAGGCTGGGTCATGGAACATCACTCACCTAAGGTCAGGCTGGGTCATGGAACATCACTCACCTAAGGTCAGGCTGGGTCATGGAACATCACTCACCTAAGGTCAGGCTGGGTCATGGAACAACGGAAGGGTAGTGGAGCACTGAGCAGTGGTGATCCGATCAGGTGGACTGAGAACTGGGACAAGGCTGTCAGGGTGAAGAACACTGTTAGTCACAGTTCTCACTCCTACACAACACTAACATGTATGAAACAATTGATTGGTTTAGTAACTTTAAAAACCTATAAAACTACACGACGGTTCTTAGGGCTTCAAATCTCCTGTAACACGAACAATGTATATAAACAAAATATGCACCTCCATGAGTGTGTGTGTGTGTGATATATATATATATATATATATATATATATATATATATATATATATATATATATATATATATATATATATATATATATATATATTATATATATATATATATATATATATATATATTTTTTTTATTTTTATTAACACATCGGCCGATTCCCACCAAGGCAGGGTGGCCCGAAAAAGAAAAACTTTCATCATCATTCACTCCATCACTGTCTTGCCAGAAGGGTGCTTTACACTACAGTTAAAAAACTGCAATATTTACACCCTCCTTCAGAGTGCCGGCACTGTACTTCCCATCTCCAGAACTCAAGTCCGGCCTGCCGGTTTCCTGAATCCCTTCATAAATGTTACTTTGCTCACACTCCAACAGCACGTCAAGTATTAAAACCATATGCCTCCATTCACTCCTATCAAATACGCTCACACATGCTTGCTGGAAATCCAAGCCCTCGCACACAAAACTTCCTTTACCCTCCCTCCAACCTTTCCTAGGCCGACCCCTACCCCGCCTTCCCTCCACTACAGATTTATACACTCGAAGTCACTCTGTCTCGTTCCATTCTCTACATGTCCAAACCACCTCAACAACCCTCCTCAGCTCTCTGACAATCGTTTTGGTAATCCCGCACCTCCTCCTAATTTCCAAACTCCGAATTCTCTGCATTATATTCACACCACACATTGACCTCAGACATGACATCTCCACTGCCTCCAGCCTTCTCCTCGTTGCAACATTCATCACCCATGCTTCACACCCATATAAGAGCGTTGGTATAACTATACTCTCATACATTCCCTCTTTACTTCCATGGACAAGGTTCTTGTCTCCACAGACTCCGAAGTGCTCCACTCACCCTTTTCCCCTCATCAATTCTATGATTCACCTCATCCTTCATAGACCCATCCGCCGACATGTCCACTCCCAAATATCTGAATACATTCACCTCCTCCATACTCTCTCCCTCCAATCTGATATCCAATCTTTCGTCACCTATTCTTTTTGTTATCCTCATCACCTTACTCTTTCCTATATTCACTTTCAATTTTCTTCTTTACACACCCTACCAAATTCATCCACCAACCTCTGCAGCTTCTCTTCAGAATCTCCCAAAAGCACAGTGTCATCAGCAAAAAGCAACTGTGACAACTCCCACTTTGTATTTGCTTCTTATCTTTTAGCCCAACACCTCTTGCCAAGACCCTCGCATTCACTTCTCTTACAACCCCATCTATAAATATATTGAACAACCACGGTGACATCACACATCCTTGTCTAAGGCCCACTTTTACTGGGAAATAGTCCCTTCCCTCCTACACACTCTAACCTGAGCCTCACTATCCTCATAAAAACTCTTCACTGCTTTCAGTAACCTTCCTCCTATTCCATACACCTGCAACATCTGCCACATTGCCCCCTATCTACCCTATCATACGCCTTTTCCAAATCCATAAATGCCACAAAAAAATCTTTACCCTTATCCAAATACTGTTCACCTATATGTTTCACTGTAAACACTTGGTCTACACACCCCTACCTTCCTAAAGCCCCTTGTTCATCTGCTATCCTGCTTTCTGTTTTACTCTTAATTCTTTCAATAATAACTCTACCATACACTTTACCAGGTACACTCAACAGACTTATTCCCCTATAATTTTTGCACTCTCTTTTGTCCCCTTTGCCTTTATACAAAGGAACAATACACGCTCTCTGCCAATCCCTAGGTACCTTACCCTCTTCCATACATTTATTAAATAATAGCACCAACCACTCCAAAATTATATCCCCACCTGCTTTTAACATTTCTATCTTTATCCCATCAATCCCAGCTGCCTTACCCCTTTCATTCTACCCACTGCCTCACGAACTTCCCTACACCCACAACTGGCTCTTCCACACTCCTACAAGATGTTATTCCTCCTTGCCCTACACACGAAATCACAGCTTCCCTGTCTTCATCAACATTTAACAAATCCTCAAAATATTCTCTCCATCTTCCAAATACCTCTAACTCTCCATTTAATAACTCTCCTCTCCTATTTTTAACTGTCAAATCCATTTGTTCTCTAGGCTTCCTCAACTTATTAATCTCATTCCAAAACTTTTTCTTATTTTCAACAAAATTTGCTGATAACATCTCACCCACTCTCTCATCTGCTCTCTTTTTACATTGCTTCACCACTCTTTAACCTCTCTTTTTCTCCATATACTCTTCCCTCCTTGCATCACTTCTACTTTGTAAAACCTCTCATATGCTAACTTTTTCTCCCTTACTACTCTCTTTACATCATCATTCCACCAATCGCTCCTCTTCCCTCCCGCACCCACTCGCCTGTAACCACAAACTTCTGCTGAACACTCTAACACTACATTTTTAAATCTACCCCATACATTTTCGACCCCATTGCCTACACTCTCACTAGCCCATCTATCCTCCAATAGTTGTTTATATCTTACCCTAACTGCCTCCTCTTTTAGTTTATAAACCTTCACCTCTCTTTACTTACTGATTCTATTTTCCTTGTATCCCATCTACCTTTACTCCCACTGTAGCTATAACTAAAAAGTGATCTGATATATCTGTAGCCCCTCTATAAACATGTACATCCTGAAGTCTACTCAACAGTCTTTTATCTACCAATACATAGTCCAACAAACTACTGTCATTACGCCCTACATCATATCTTGTATACTTATTTATCCTCTTTTTCTTAAAATATGTATTACCTATAACTAAACCCCTTTCTATACAAAGTTCAATCAAAGGGCTCCCATTATCATTTACACCTGGCACCCCAAACTTACCTACTACACCCTCTCTGCATGTTTCTCCCACTTTAGCATTTAGGTCCCCTACCACAATTACTCTCTCATTTGGTTCAAAAGTTCCTATACATTCGCTTAACATCTCCCAAAATCTCTCTCTCTCTACACTCCTCTCTTCTCCAGGTGCATACACGCTTATTATGACCCACTTTTCGCATCCGACCCTTATTTTAATCCACATAATCCTTGAATTTACACATTTATATTCCCTCTTTTCCTTCCATAACTGATCCTTCAACATTATTGCTACCCCTTCCTTAGCTCTAACTCTCTCAGATACTCCTGACTTAATCCCATTTATTTCTCCCCACTGAAACTCGCCTACCCCCTTCAGCTTTGTTTCGCTTAGGGCCAGGACATCCAACTTCTTTTCATTCATAACATCGGCAATCATCTCTTTCTTATCATCCGCACTACATCCACGCACATTCAGACAACCCAATTTTATAAAGTTTTTCTTCTTCTCGTTTTTAGTAGATTTGTACAGGAGAAGGGTTACTAGCCCATTGCTCCCGGCATCTTAGTCGCCTCATACCTCATATATATATATATATATATATATATATATATATATATATATATATATATATATATATATATATATATATATATATATATATATATATATATATATATATATATATTATATATATATCCATTGTTGCCTGGAGAAAGGGCTATGATTACCTTCAACACGCCATGTTCTTTACTGACATTTTGAGCTCAATACAAATTGGTGGAATCCTTGGTTGGTCCAGATCAATACACCGGAATATTCTGGTGTATTGATCATACTAGTGTTGGTGCGGGGGTGGTGGTGGTGATTGAGGTGGGTGGTGGTGGAGGAAGTGGTTGTTGAGGGGGTGGTGGTGGTTGCTGAGGGGTGGTAGTAGTGGTTGTTGAGGGGGTGTTGGTGGTTGTTGAGGGGGTGTTGGTGGTTGTTGAGGGGTGGTGGTGGTGGTGGTGGTGGTGGTTGCTGAGGGGGGGTTTTTGACGGGGTGGTGGTTGTTGAGGTGTTGGTGGTGGAGGTTGTATTGTTCAGGGGTGGTGGTGGAGGTGGTAGTGGTGGTTGTTGAGAGGATGGTGGTGGTGGTTGTTGAGGGGTGGTGGTGGTGGTTGTTGAGGGGTGGTGGTGGTTGCTGAGGGGGTGGTGGTGATTGTTAAAGGGGTGCTGATGGTGGTGATTGTTGAAGGAGTGGAGATGGTGGTTGTTGAGGGGAGGTGGTGGTTGCTGAGGGGTGGTGGTGGTTGTTGAAGGGTGGTGGTGGTTGTTGAGGTGGTGGTGGTTGCTGAGGGGTGGTGGTGGTTGTTGAGGGGGTGGTGGTGGTTGCTGAGGGGTGGTGGTGATGGTTACTGAGGGGTGGCTGTTGTTGAGGTGGTGGTGATGGTTGCTGAGGGTGGTGATGGTGATGGTTGTTGAGGGGTGGTGGTGGTTGCTGAGGGGGTGGTGGTGGTTGCTGAGGGGTGGTGGTGGTGGTTGCTGAGAAGGGTGGTGGTGCTGGTTGGTGAGGGGGTGGTGGTGGTGGTGGTGAGAGGGGTGGTGGTGGTTGATGAGGGTGTGGTGGTGGTGGTTGATGAGGGGGTGGTGGTTACTGAGAGGGTGGTGGTGGTGGTGGTTACTGAGAGGGGTGGTGGTGGTGGTGGTTACTGAGAGGGTGGTGGTGGTGGTTACTGAGAGGGGTGGTGGTGGTGGTGGTTACTGAGAGGGGTGGTGGTGGTTACTGAGAGTTGTGGTGGTGTTTGGTGAGGGGTGGTGGTGGTGAGGGGTGGTTGGTGAGGGTGGTGGTGTGGTGAGGGGTGGTGGTGGTTGGTGAGGGGTGGTGGTGGTTGGTGAGGGGTGGTGGTGGTTGGTGAGGGGTGGTGGTGGTTGGTGAGGGGTGGTTGGTGAGGGGTGCTTGGTGAGGGGTGGTTGGTGAGGGAGGTGGTGGTGGTTCTTGAGGGTGGTGGATGGTAAGGGGTAGTGGTGGTGGTTGCTGACGGGGTGGTGGTGGTTTCTGAGGGAGGTGGTGGTGGTTGCTGAGGGTGGTGGTGGTGGTTGCTGAGGGTGGTGGTGGTTGCTGAGGGTGGTGGTGGTGGTGGTTGCTGAGGGTGGTGGTGGTGGTTGCTGAGGGTGGTGATGGTGGTTGCTGAGGGTGGTGGTGGTGGTGGTTGGTGAGGGGTGGTGGTGATGGTTGGTGGTGGTGGCTGGTGGTGGTGGTGGTGGTTGCTGAGGGGGTGGTGGTGGTTGCTGAGGGGATGGTGGTTGTGGTTGGTGAGGGGTGGTGGTGATGGTTGCTGACGGGCTTGGTGGTGGTTGCTGAGGGGGTGGTGGTAGTTGCTGAGGGTGGTGGTGGTTGGTGAGGGGTGGTGGTGATGGTTGCTGACGGGCTTGGTGGTGGTTGCTGGGGGTGGTGGTGGTTGCTGAGGGGGTAGTTGCTGAGGGTGGTGGTGGTGGTGGTTGGTGAGGGGTGGTGGTGATGGTTGCTGACGGGCTTGGTGGTGGTTGCTGGGGGTGGTGGTGGTGGTGCTGAGGGGGTGGTGGTGGTGGTGGTTGGTGAGGGGGTGGTGGTGATGGTTGCTGACGGGCTTGGTGGTGGTTGCTGGAGGAGGTGGTGGTGGTTGCTGGGGTGGTGGTGGTGGTTGCTGAGGGTGTGGTGGTGGTGGTGGTTGGTGAGGGGGTGGTTGCTGACGGGCTTGGTGGTGGTTGCTGGGGGTGGTGGTGGTGGTTGCTGGGGGTGGTGGTGGAGGTTGCTGAGGGGGGTGGTACATAAGTGTTCCGTATATAAGTGTTTTACAACCAGATTTACATGTGTTTTGCACTTTAACTCATCTGAAGAACAACTTAACTTATTACATTTTTATTTTGTAATAAAGTCTATTCTTTGACGTCTTTTATAGCAGTAATATTTTACAAAGCTTGATGAGGGTGAATGATCAATGAAATGCCGAATCTTTAATGAACCGGTATCAAAGACAGGCGAAGTCTCTCCTGCTACCTTGTGTGTATGATATATATATATATATAGAGAGAGAGAGAGAGAGAGAGAGAGAGAGAGAGAGAGAGAGAGAGAGAGAGAGAGAGAGAGAGAGAGAGAGAGAGAGAGAGAGAGAGAGAGAGAGAGAGAGAGAGAGAGATAGATAGACAGATATCGTCCCGAATAAGTAGAGTGAAATTTCGTTGCGAAAATCAATCTGAACATAACGAAAAATATATATTATTGACTTTAAGAAATATTAAATAAATTTAAACAGACCTATGACAACATGCCCACTCACTCTTCTGCCATAGTCAAGAAGTGGAACAGTCTAGCAAGTGATGTAGTGGAGGCAGGAACCATACATAGCTTTAAGACGAGGTATGATAAAGCTCATGGAGCAGGGAGAGGGAGGACCCAGTAGCGATCAGTAAAGAGGCGGGGCCAGGAGGTGAGTCTCGACCCCTGCAACCACAATTAGGTGAGTACTCTGCTCCAGAACCTGACTCGAGGAACTCTGTCTTCATCAATAACTGCTAGAAACCCCTTTCATGTGCCTTAAGGGAGGTTCCTTGCCGTAGTGAAGAGGCTCTTGATATAGGGAATTGGATTCAATGCCAATGATGATCGCATTTAAGTCATTTGTTCTCTCTGGGCTGCATTCTCTCTAGCCTGCATTCCAGGGAGTACAGGTAAAGGGACTTTAAATGCTCCCAGTAATTAAGGTTTCTGTACATTATCTAGATCTGCAATTTCAACTGCCGTGAATGGGGACTCAAGGCAGTTGAAAATGCAGATCTAGATAATGTACAGAAAACTTTAATTACTGGGAGCATTTGAAGTCCCTTTACCTATACTCCCTGGAATGCAGGCGAGATATATCATAATCTACTACTGGAAAATCCTAGTGGGACTGGTCCCGAATCTCCCCACAGAAGTCACTCCCTACGAAAGCAAAAGACTAAGCAGATGGTGCAACATATTCCCAATAAAAAGCATTCGGTGCTGTAAGTACACTAGGAGAAAACACAATTAGTGTCTGGAGCCCAGGACTGTTCAATAGCCTCCCATCATACATAAGGGGAATTATCAACAGAACTCTGGCTGCCTTCAAGAGGAAACTGGATAGATACCTAAAGTAAGTGCCCGATCAGCCGGGCTGTGGTTCGTACGTTTGATTGCCAGTGGCCAGCAGTAACTGAATGATTGATCAGGCCCTGATTCACCTGGAGTACTGGGTCGTAGAAGCGCTCCCGGGATGACCTCCTGGCACATTGCAGGAGGTTAGGTGAGGTTTCTAAGTTACGTTTTGTCTAAAAATATTTTTTTACATCATTATCAATGAAAAAAAAATATCAATCTGTTAATGTTTTTATTTTTTAAAGTTGAATTTTTAAAATAGTTCGACCTATTCAGCAAGTTCAGTATATAAGTACTTAATATCAGTGAAAACAGGAAAAACACCTGAGATAAGTATAAGACACATAGTGAAAAGCGTAATGTGGGGTACATAGCAAAGAATATTATTTTTATATTCAAATAAAACACTGAATCAATATGGGTTATTCTGGGCTGAATTGGAAAATAATGATATTAGGGTTGAGAGGCGCAGAGAGTAAATTGGTGTGAGGGAGATATAATTAGAAACCAGGGTGAGGGCACCCCGGTGAGGGCACAAAGTTAGGGGACCCAGTGAGGGCACCCAGTGAGGGCACCCGGTGAGGGCACCCCGGTGAGGGCACACGGGTGAAGGCACCCCGGTGAGGGCACCCCGGTGAAGGCACCCCGGTGAGGCACCCCGGTGAGGGTACCCCGGTGAAGGCACCCCGGTGAGGGCACCCCGGTGAAGGCACCCCGGTGAGGCACCCCGGTGAGGGTACCCCGGTGAAGGCACCCCGGTGAGGGCACATGGTTGAGGATACACGGGTGAGGACACGCAGGTGAGGACACACGGGCGAGGACACACGAGTGAGGATACACGGGTGAGGACACGCGGATGAGGACACACGGGTGAGGACACGCAGGTGAGGACACGCAGGTGAGGACACACGGGCGAGGACACACGAGTGAGGATACACGGGTGAGGACACGCGGATGAGGACACGCAGGTGAGGACACGCGGGTGAGGACACGCGGGTGAGGACACGCGCGTGAGGACACACGGGTGAGGATACACGGGTGAGGACACACGGGTGAGGACACGCGGATGAGGACACGCGGATGAGGACACACGGGTGAGGACACGCAGGTGAGGACACGCGGGTGAGGACACGCGGGTGAGGACACGCGGGTGAGGACACGCGGGTGAGGACACGTGGGTGAGGACACACGGGTGAGGACACGCAGGTGAGGACACGCGCGTGAGGACACGCGGGTGAGGACACGCGCGTGAGGACACACGGGTGAGGACACGCGCGTGAGGACACACGGGTGAGGACACGCGGGTGAGGACACGCGCGTGAGGACACACGGGTGAGGACACGCGCGTGAGGACACACGGGTGAGGACACGCGCGTGAGGACACACGGGTGAGGACATCAGGTAGCTGAGGGAATCATCAGAGTAAGACATTGGATGTATTTGCTGCATTTAAAAAGTTGTTTAGAGAATAATTTTATTGGAGTCTGAATGTAGTTTTTAATTGGTTCTAGTGATGCTTTAGTAATATTAATAATTAAAAAGGTGAGGAAGGGGTGTGTTGTCCTGTAATGGTGGGTTTGAGTTTGTTGAATAAAGCAGCAGACATCTCGGTGAGTCTGGTGGGTTTAGTAATTTACAGCATTAAGAAGCAGAATAACGCAGTCTTCTGGAAAGTTAACTGCCAACTCGTTGGACTATTACTAGGTTTCGTTAATCTTGTACTTCCTCCCAACACTAGTATCCACTTCCTTCACAATTCTATTTATAAATATTGGTTGTTCCTTCACATTTTTATTTATAATTATAATAAACAACCAGTCACATTACACATCCATTTTTTGTTAAGCTAATTATCACATGTCTCTGAAACACTTACGGTAACTTAGGATACTTGATGGGATTCTCAATAGAACTCTAATCGTTATTTAAGTTTTAGTGTAGTTGTAGTAAACTGAGCAAAATACATTCTCCAGGTTAACTCCTGTGTTGATCAAATTTATACATTGCAGTTTACTAAAATATTCAGCTGGAGCATCTTTATCTTTTCTAGTGTCTTGATGGCTGTGACTGGCTGTGACTGGCTGTGACTGGCTGTGACTGGCTGTGCATCGAGGTATGCTGAATGCAGCAGTAAAATAATTTTTAAGCAGGTCTATGCCAGCATTATGAAGGATATTTTATTGGCTAACGATTTTAGCCAAGGAATGATACTCCCGTTGTAAACACAGCTGTTTTTACTAACAACCAGGAATGATGCTCCCGTTGTAAACACAGCTGTTTTTACTAACAACCAGGAATGATGCTCCCGTTGTAAACACAGCTGTTTTTACTAACAACCAGGAATGATGCTCCCGTTGTAAACACAGCTGTTTTTACTAACAACCAGGAATGATGCTCCCGTTGTAAACACAGCTGTTTTTACTAACAACCAGGAATGATGCTCCCGTTGTAAACACAGCTGTTTTTACTAACAACCAGGAATGATGCTCCCGTTGTAAACACAGCTGTTTTTACTAACAACCAGGAATGATGCTCCCGTTGTAAACACAACTGTTTTTACTAACAACCAGGAATGATGCTCCCGTTGTAAACACAGCTGTTTTTACTAACAACCAGGAATGATGCTCCCGTTGTAAACACAGCTGTTTTTACTAACAACCAGGAATGATGCTCCCGTTGTAAACACAACTGTTTTTACTAACAACCAGGAATGATGCTCCCGTTGTAAACACAGCTGTTTTTACTAACAACCAGGAATGATGCTCCCGTTGTAAACACAACTGTTTTTACTAACAACCGTTCTCCCATGGTTAGTAGTGTTAGGTGTACACTTTTAATAACTATGGAACATATTGTTTAACAAGTACAATTCAGAAACAGTATAAACATACGTATTTACAAAGTAAGAAGGCGCAACTTCTGACTAAGAATAAATAATAAAAATAAGTTGAATTCTTAAAATAAAAAGTTTTATTAGAACTTTATAAAAAAATAACAGGATAGAAAGTTAAAAACGGAAGTCAAAAATCATGGTTAATGAGGTCAGTTTGTGCGATAAATGTAGATAACTGTGGGGTTTTGTTCTTATTACTCTTTTTCCTTCTGGACAAAACATTTGTTAATAAGGTAAGGAACTTTATTACAGATTAATCTAAGCTTGGACTAAAGCTCCTGACACTATATTGTGAATAATTAGCTAAAAAATAGTGAATTGTTATTGCTGCCTAGGTAACATGTAATTCAGCTGTCTAACTTGGAAGCAGCAAGACTGCCGCTCTTACTCCTCCCTAAGTTTCATGTGACATTAGCTCAGCTTAGATTATATCCTGACTTATTGTTATCTAAAGTAAATAATAAAGTGTGGTAACTTAACAGCTTCCATTCATCGTATCAAGTGGGAGTTTCTGAGACAAGTATAATAACAGCAGCAGGTAGGCCTAGATGTTATTGCTTTATTTGGTCAGTCTGTTACTGAATAATGTAGACCTAGCTGGTGTTGTTCCATTTGTTCACCCTAGCTGATGTTGTTCCATTTAGTCACCCTAGCAGGTGTTGTTCCATTTGGTCATCCTAGCTGTTGTCCCATTTGGTCACCCTAGCTGGTGTTCTTCCATTTGGTCTCCCTAGCTGGTGTTGTCCCATTTGGTCTCCCTAGCTGGTGTTGTCCCATTTGGTCTCCCTAGCTGGTGTTGTCCAATTTGGTCACCCGAGCTGGTGTTATTATATTTGGTCATCCTAGCTGGTGTTGTTCCATTTGGTCATCCTAGCTGGCGTTGTCCCATTTGGTCACGCTAGCTGGTGTTGTTCCATTTGGTCACCCTAACTAGTGCTGTTCCATTTGGTCTCAATAGCCGGTGGTTCTATTTAATTTACCTATTGCAGCATAGAGTATCCCTAGCTAACTGTTTATAAAATTTGCAACTTGTATGCCAATGTTAGTATCAGCAGTTTCTGTCTTGCATCACCTGCGGAGAAATGTCTCGGCTTTCCCAGTGTGTCACTTGTTTGCTGTACAAACGTGCCTCAGACTGTAGAGGGCAGTCTCAGATGTCTTTTATAACGATACTAGTCATACTACTACTACGACTACTACTATTACTAATACTATTACTAGTACTACTACTATTACTACCACTGCTACTACTACTATTGTTTCTACTATTATTACAATTACTACTACTAGTAGTAATAGCAGTACTAGTATTACTACTACTGCTAGTACTACTATTACTACTATTATGCTACTATTATTATTACTATTACTACTATTATTACTATTACTACAGCTACTGTTACTACTATTAATACTACTACTTTTACAACTACTACTATTACTACAAATAATAATAATAGTAGTATTATTAGTAATAGTAGTAAAAAATTCGGAAATCAGTGGGACGTACTAAATTGTTCTGTTCGTGGAAGGATCGTGAAGGTCGTGGAAGCTGGCGAAACAAGAGACACATTGTGTTGATCTGGGAAAGATGGGACGTTTGTCTCTGTATCCAGGCACTCGAATGGGAAAGATGGAAAATCCCCAGGATACAGCCAATAACGTTAATGATGAAGATAGCAGGGGAGGCTGAGGAATATAGTTGGTCTCCGTAACTCTGACTCACGAAATCGTAATGACACGATTGCAAACAAACCATGCTGGGGGTGGGGTTAGAACCCGTGATCAGAGAGTCTCAAAACTCCAGACCGTCGCGTAAGCCACTGGACCAGCTAGCTTCAATAAGATTCATCCAACTAGGTATATTTCTACACCATAAGAAGGTTAGCATAGACACCAGTTGCTAACGCGACGGTCTGGAGTTTTGAGACTCTCTGATCGCGGGTTCTAACCCCACCCGTGGTATGGTTTGGTCTCCGTAGTCTAGCTTAGACTTAGAACTAATTGTAGAAGAGTTATGGGGGACTTCCAGGACATATGTTGAGCAGAGAATGCAGAAAAAAATGACCGTAACTCGTTCAGGGATACAGAAACTAAAATAGAAATAGATGACAGATAATGACGAGTCTACGGAAAGAGACCACAACGTGCCAAACTGGACTTTTCCAGAGTCACTGAAACTGCCAAGAAATACGTGTGACGCAGCAGCGACAGAGCACTCAGATACTGATTTTTAGTTTTCCATATAACTAGCAAGATTACGTGCTATTTAACAATGATGAGACATTACTGGATAGTTTCCTTGCAAGAAAATAACAGCTACAGCCATGGAAACATCTCATCTGCCTGCACATGAAAGTAAGACTGACTGGACTTAATTCGTATCAAGATTCTACGATACTAGAACACAATGACTCGATAAAAAATCCCAGAGGACTCAAAGGAAAGGAAGCCGTCTGAGCCTCCTGGGTAGATGAAAGAAACCCACCAAAAACTTCAAGCATCTCTGGAGCCGTACCACACTCTCAGTGGATATTTATAATCCACTTAAACGCAGATGTTACGCGTAAACAGATATATGGAGACTGTGCTGTTATATGTAATACCACCGAGTGGTGTAGTTTCTGTATATGCACACACCAAACCAGAGGTAAGCCAGTGTAGGAGAGATCTGCTAACTGTCGGCACGGATTAAGGGTGTGGCACTCTGGTGCGAGAAGTTCCCTCCCTGGCCTCAGGATGTGCACCTTTACAGCAACAGTAGCAGCTAGCTGCCTGGCTGGGAAGTTGCTGAAACTAGCAACTAACACTATGCATAAATAACATAAAAAGCTGCCTACCCGGGGATGGGAGCGGTTACCTGTGAGTCTGACTAACCTGCCCTGGACTATAGTAACGATCCGGTGTGGCAGTCTGAGCGGGGAAGGAGTCCTCTTTCAGGTCACGCAATATTATTACAGCAGCAGCAGAGGTCTTCCTTGCTCGTGGGTGATCTGAGAGCGTGTCTGACTGCCTCTCAGGGGGCTGACAGCCGTCACATATAGATGATGGTTCCATCACAAGGGCAAGGCCAGCCGAAAAACTACGATGATTTGCAAGAATATCCAGTCCCTGTGTCACTTTAAAGATAAGGTGCATCAGCTCCAGACACCCTTAGTGGGAAGGTAACAAACCTAAGTGAAAAAAACAAAAACAAGAAAAAGTCTGGAGGATAATAGTGATGATAGTTAAAGCGGGAATGACGACACTAGTAAATGTATTGAAAGTAATAATGGAGAAGTAAATAACACCGCAGTAAAAAAATATATAATGAGGAAGTAGTAAAGAAACTGATGGGAATGGGAGCTAAGAGGATAAAGTCTTGTGTTGATGATGTCGAGGAAATGAAAAAAAACTGCAGAAAATAAAAATTCTTAAGACAAATCAGTGATTGACAGCTGAAGGAAATAGTGAAAGATTGAAAGGTTGAAAGATCCTTCCATCCTTTACTCTCTCGAGTAAAGAATGGGGACACCATGCCCAGCCCTTCTAGGGCAGGGTAGGTGCCTGAGCCAGAGCTTGCTATCACCTGCAGCTCATAAGACTGCCATTCCCATTAGCTCCCCTGGGGCTGGGACGATGGCAGACCAGAGAGGGGCCTAGCTTCTCCCTACGAGCCCCGTGACGGCGGGGAATGTGGCTAGGCCTGGGGACAATTTGTCCCAAAGATGAGGAGGTCCTTGTACCTCCTCCCATGGCAGACATTAGTCTGAGCTACTCCCGAGAATGGGAGCCAAGGCCGGGCCACCACTTGGTAAAGGCCCGGGCTGGGAGAATACCGGTGAATCAAGAAGAAGAAGAGTAAAGAATGGAATAGTATTAACAAAATAAATAGAACGAATAAAAGGCGAGGTACACACTGAAACTCACTCCACAAAACACCCCACAAAGCAAATTGTTAATTACGAGTTGGGCAAAAGTCTCCAGCTGTATCATATTATTACCTAAAAATCATGGAGAATTTAAAAAAAAATCAATATTTTTCCATTTTAGGTTAATATGATGAGTGTGGTACTCTATATATACCGAATATAAAGTAGATGCTGTCCTCGCCAGGAACACAGACGCTGCTCAGGGTGAGGACGTTATCAACTATTACATTATTTGATTACTAAAACGTGTATCTGATAACCCACTGTTAGCAATGTACAATATGAGTTATGCTACGGGTCAGTTACCTTCATGCTGGAACAAATAATAGTGTTGTACCAATGCCTGAACCTCTGACTAGCTGTCTGTGTAAACCATTTGAGAAGGCATCGAACAGGTTAATATACAGAGTTGAAGAGCACATGTTCCCCATTATTAATGTTTTTTACATGGCAAAGGTGTACCAAATTGAGTCGCAACATTTCTAATTGTACACAGAGACAAAAGGCACAAATATACGACTCTTCTCAATATTAATAATGTTTTCTATGTTGTAAATAGGAAAAGTTATTTTATATAAACTAGCTACAATGGACTTTTACAATGCATTCTTGGTTATATCACTAACAGAACAAATCTGCTGCATTATTTCAGGACTAAAAAGTGAAACTAAAGAAAAGCAACATGACACTCGTCAAGGTACTCCATTAAGACACTCGTCAAGGTACTCCATTAAGACACTCGTCAAGGTACTCCATTAAGACACTCGTCAAGGTACTCCATTAAGACACTCGTCAAGGTACTCCAATAAGACACTCGTCAAGGATCCATAAGACACTCGTCAAGGTACTCCATTAAGACACTCGTCAAGGTACTTCATTAAGACACTCGTCAAGGTACTCCATTAAGACACTCGTCAAGGTACTCCATTAAGACACTCGTCAAGGTACTCCATTAAGACACTCGTCAAGGTACTCCATTAAGACACTCGTCAAGGTACTCCATTAAGACACTCGTCAAGGTACCCATTGACACTCGTCAAGGTACTCCATTAAGACACTCGTCAAGGTACTCCATTAAGACACTCGTCAAGGTACTCCATTAAGAGGGTCTACTCCTACCATAGTTTATTGATTCACTTTTCAATTGTCTTTACATTTTTCTTTTACTGGAAGTGTGTCAGCACGGGAATATGAGAAGGTAGAAGTGTCAGCACGGGAATATGAGAAGGTAGAAGTGTCAGCACGGGAATATGAGAAGGTAGAAGTGTCATGGCGATAGCCTGGAAAATGTAAATGTAATAAAAATCCGTTTTTTTTAATAAAGCAATATTCGTATATGTGTACAGGAAAACTGAAGATAGCAAAGGGTTTAAGATGAGTGCACACGGATGAGTGCACACGGATGAGTGCACACGGATAAGTGCACACGGATGAGTGCACACGGATGAGTGCACACGGATAAGTGCACACGGATAAGTGCACACGGATGAGTGCACACGGATGAGTGCACACGGATGAGTGCACACGGATGAGTGCACACGGATGAGTGCACACGGATGAGTGCACACGGATGAGTGCACACGGATGAGTGCACACGGATAAGTGCACACGGATAAGTGCACACGGATAAGTGCACACGGATGAGTGCACACGGATGAGTGCACACGGATGAGTGCACACGGATGAGTGCACACGGATGAGTGCACACGGATGAGTGCACACGGATAAGTGCACACGGATGAGTGCACACGGATGAGTGCACACGGATAAGTGCACACGGATAAGTGCACACGGATAAGTGCACACGGATAAGGGCACACGGATGAGTGCACACGGATAAGTGCACACGGATGAGTGCACACGGATAAGTGCACACGGATAAGTGCACACGGATAAGTGCACACGGATGAGTGCACACGGATGAGTGCACACGGATGAGTGCACACGGATGAGTGCACACGGATGAGTGCACACGGATGAGTGCACACGGATAAGTGCACACGGATAAGTGCACACGGATGAGTGCACACGGATAAGTGCACACGGATAAGTGCACACGGATGAGTGCACACGGATAAGTGCACACGGATAAGTGCACACGGATGAGTGCACACGGATGAGTGCACACGGATAAGTGCACACGGATAAGTGCACACGGATGAGTGCACACGGATGAGTGCACACGGATGAGTGCACACGGATGAGTGCACACGGATGAGTGCACACGGATGAGTGCACACGGATGAGTGCACTTATCGTTCTCAAAAGTTGGAAAATGCATCATCTTGCATTTTTTGTTTTAAATTTAAAATTTACATTTTTTTCGAAATTTTCAATAAAAACAATAAAATATATATATTTTGAGAGTGAATTTGATGAAAGCAGATAAATAAATAATGCATTTCGTGACTTCAAATGGCTATAATTTTATTCTGAATACCAATTTTTGCCTCAAACAGTTGCATAATAATGATTTTTATACATTTAAAAATAATTAATAATGGCAGATGTACAAAACATGAAAACAATTTAAAATATAACACAATTTTTGACGCAAAATTACATGCCTGCTAAATTAGTAATTTCTGATAACAAAATTTAAACACCAAAATATATTTTTTAAATTATACTATATTTCTGAAAGAGAAAAAATAATATTTATAAAAAAAAATTCTGCAGGAAAAGTCATCTTTTCCCATTTTTTGCTTCATGAGTTACAGCATAAGTTCATTGACAACACTGACTTATGCAGAAAACATGTGGTGTGCGTCACACGTACATTACATGCAGTGTGCGTCACACGTACATTACATGCAGTATGCGTCACACGTACATTACATGCAGTGTGCGTCACACGTACATTACATGCAGTGTGCGTCACACGTACATTACATGCAGTGTGCGTCACACGTACATTACATGCAGTGTGCGTCACACGTACATTACATGCAGTGTGCCTCACACGTACATTACATGCAGTGTGCGTCACACGTACATTACATGCAGTGTGCGTCACACGTACATTACATCAGTGTGCGTCACACGTACATTACATGCAGTGTGCGTCACACGTACATTACATGCAGTGTGCCTCACACGTACATTACATGCAGTGTGCGTCACACGTACATTACATGCAGTGTGCGTCACACGTACATTAAATGCAGTGTGCGTCACACGTACATTACATGCAGTGTGCGTCACACGTACATTACATGCAGTGTGCGTCACACGTACATTACATGCAGTGTGCGTCACACGTACATTACATGCAGTGTGCGTCACACGTACATTACATGCAGTGTGCGTCACACGTACATTACATGCAGTGTGCGTCACACGTACATCATTAGCATTACTGCAGTATGCGTCACACGTACATTACATGCAGTGTGCGTCACACTACATTACATGCAGTGTGCGTCACACATACATTACATGCAGTATGCGTCACACGTACATTACATGCAGTGTGCGTCACACGTACATTACATGCAGTGTGCGTCACACGTACATTACATGCAGTGTGCGTCACACGTACATTACATGCAGTGTGCGTCACACGTACATTACATGCAGTTGCGTCACGTACATTACATGCAGTGTGCGTCACACGTACATTACATGCAGTGTGCGTCACACGTACATTACATGCAGTGTGCGTCACACGTACATTACATGCAGTGTGCGTCACACGTACATTACATGCAGTGTGCGTCACACGTAAATTAAATGCAGTGTGCGTCACACGTAAATTAAATGCAGTGTGCGTCACACGTAATCACAATGCAGTGTGCGTCACACGTAATCGCAATCCTGCATATCATCAATAATCAGCTTAGAACACCAGAGCTGAGTGCTCCTGCGAATGAAGGGCCTCATTTATTTACAGGATATCTACCAATTGTAAAAGTCAGTCAGAGTGAGGAGATGCTCTGTAGAGTAGCCTAAAATAATCACAGAACAGGTGGAGCTTGAACCCATGGTAGGTGAGTCCTAAATCTCACAGGCCTGTGTGCTAACAACTCAGCCAGTCTATTTTGTAAACAGGCTCCACCCTGGAGCTTCACTACTTCACATGCTTTCAGAAGATTGACACATATGGCCTGGTGGCAAAAGCTCTCGCTTCACACGGTGAGGGTCCAGGTTCGATTCCCGGCGAAGGAGTGGAAACATTGGACGTGTTTCCTTACACTGGTTGTCTATGTTCACATATCTTTTTAAAATGGGTACCTGGGTGTTAGTGGACTGGTGTGGGTCGCATCTTGGGACAAAACTGACCTAATTTGCCCAAAATGCTCAGCATAACAAGGGGCTTTCTATATAGTAGTATGTCATTGATGTCAGCTATGGTCTGTGTACCTTGTACATGTACTTGTAGTAAATAAAGATATTATTATTATTATTATTATTATTATTATTATTATTATTATTATTATTATTATTTGTCCTTTGAATGGGTGTATAAGCTGTAGCTAGTGAGAGTGCACACTCTTATGCTCTCTCTCTCTCTCTCTCTCTCTCTCTATATATATATATATATATATATATATATATATATATATATATATATATATATATATATATATATTATTCGTGCCGATTAGGTAAAACTTGCGATTTTGGCGTAAATAGCAACGCTCACCTTGCCATATAAGACAAGTGAAAATTTGTGTATGCAATAATTTCGCCAAAATCATTCTGAACATAACGAAAAATATATTTAATTGTGTTTGTTTATTATTAAATTAATGTTAACGTATCTAAAATATATTTAGTTGGGTTAGGCTAAATTAAATTGCGCTTGTTGTAATAAGGTTAGGTAGGTTTCAAAGTTTCTCTTGGTACAAAATTATAAATTCTTACATTAACATAAATTAAAAAATATATCTTTAAACGTATAAGAGAAATTTTAGAAAGGACTTAATTTTAGATGAGTTCTTGCTAATTGACCAGTTTTACCTAATCACGACATATATATACATATATATATATACGTATATATATATATATATATATATATATATATATATATATATATATATATATATATATATATATATATATATATATATATATATACGTATATATATATGTATATATATGTCGTGCCGATTAGGTAAAACTGGTCAATTAGCAAGAACTCATCTAAAATTAAGTCCTTTCTAAAATTTTCTCTTATACGTTTAAAGATATATTTTTAATTTATGTTAATGTAAGAATTTATAATTTGTACCAGAGAAACTTGAAAACCTACCTAACCTTATTACAACAAGCGCAATTTAATTTAGCCTAACCCAACTAAATATATTTTAGATACGTTAACATTAATTTAATAATAAACAAACACAATTAAATATATTTTTTTCGTTATGTTCAGAATGATTTTGGCGAAATTATTGCATACACAAATTTTCACTTGTCTTATATGGCAAGGTGAGCGTTGCTATATATATATATATATATATATATATGAGTGTGGGGGAGGTGCGTGAGGCATTACGTAGAATGAAAGGGGGTAAAGCAGCTGGAATTGACGGAATCATGACAGAAATGTTAAAAGCAGGGGAGGATATAGTGCTGGAATGGTTGGTATTTTTGTTTAATAAATGTATGAAAGAGGGGAAGGTACCTAGGAATTGGCAGAGAGCATGTATAGTTCCTTTATATAAAGGGAAGGGGGATAAAAGAGAGTGTAAAAATTATAGGGGAATAAGTTTACTGAGTATACCAGGTAAAGTGTATGGCAGGGTTATTATTGAAAGAATTAGAGGTAAGACAGAGAGTAGGATTGCAGATGAGCAAGGAGGCTTTAGAGTGGGTAGGGGATGTGTAGATCAAGTGTTTACAGTGAAGCATATATGTGAACAGTATTTAGATAAAGGTAGAGAAGTTTTTATTGCATTTATGGATTTAGAAAATACATATGATAGAGTGGATAGGGGAGCAATGTGGCAAATGTTGCAAGTGTATGGAATAGGTAGTAAGTTACTGAAGGCTGTAAAGAGTTTTTATGAGGATAGTGAGGCTCAGGTTAGGGTGTGTAGGAGAGAGGGAGATTACTTCCCGGTAAAAGTAGGTCTTAGACAGGGATGTGTAATGTCACCATGGTTGTTTAATATATTTATAAATGGGGTTGTAAAAGAACTAAATGCTAGGGTGTTGGGGAGAGGGGTGGGATTAAATTATGGAAAATTATATGCAAAATGGGAGTTGACACAGTTACTTTTTGCTGATGATACTGTGCTTATGGGAGATTATAAAGAAAAGTTGCAAAGGTTAGTGGACGAGTTTGGGAGAGTGTGTAAAGGTAGAAAGTTAAAAGTGAACATAGATAAGAGTAAGGTGATGAGGGTATCAAACGATTTAAATAACGAAAAATTGGATATCACATTGGAGAGAGGGATTATGGAAGAAGTAAATGTGTTCAGATATTTGGGAGTTGACGTGTCAGCGGATGGGTTTATGAAGGATGAGGTTAACCATAGAATTAATGAAGGAAAAAAGGTGAGTGGTGCGTTGAGGTATCTGTGGAGACAAAAAACGTTATCCATGGAAGCAAAGAAGGGAATGTACTAAAGTATAGTGGTACCAACACTCTTATATGGGTGTGAAGCATGGGTTGCAAATGCTGCAGCGAGGAGGAGGCTGGAGGCAGTGGAGATGTCCTGTCTAAGGGCAATGTGTGGTGTAAATATTATGCAGAAAATTCGGAATGTGGAAATTAGGAGGTGTGGAGTTACTAAAAGTATTTGTCAGAGGGCTGAAGAGGGGTTGTTGAGGTGGTTTGGTCATTTAGAGAGAATGGATCAAAGTAGAATGACTTAGAGAGCGTATAAATCTGTAGGGGAAGGAAGGCGGGGTAGGGGTCGTCCTAGAAAAGGTTGGAGGGAAGGGGTAAAGGAGGTATTGTGGGCGAGGGGCTTGGACTTCCAGCAAGCATGTGTGAGCGTGTTAGATAGGAGTGAATGGAGACGAATGGTTTTTATGACATGACGATCTGTTGGAGTGTGAGCAGGGTAACATTTTGTGAAGGGATTCAGGGAAACCAGTTAATTGATTTAGTTGGACTTGAGTCCTGGAAATGGGAAGTACAATGCCTGCACTTTAAAGGAGGGGTCTGGGATAGTGACAGCTTTGAGGGACAATTCTCAGCTGTCGTATCTGAGCTCCTCTGCAAAGACAGTGATTATGTATGAGTGTGGTGAAAGTGTTGAATGATGATGAAAGTATTTTCTTTTTGGGGATTTTCTTTCTTTTTGGGTCACCCTGCCTCGGTGGGAGACGGCCGACTTGTTGAAAACAAAAATAATATATATATATATATATATATATATATATATATATATATATATATATATATATATATATACATATTAAACTACTTATATTAATGATTAAGACACATGTGCAGCAGTTTGGTATCTTTATTGTTGAAAATTTTTACCTATGTGGTACGCTTCATAAGTCAAATACAGAGGAGAATCTACTGTAGACACCAGGAGTAGTGGCAAGAACTGAGGAGGATTACAGAAAGCCTACTGGCCCATGCTAGGCAAATTCCTCTGGCCCATACTAGGTAGGTCCAGAACACTGCTTTCTTCAGTGATCCTCAATTCTTGTCTTCTTGCTTCTACTAGTGAATCCCGTCCCCTTCAACGTTGTCGAGATTTTCCACACTTCACCTTCGACAGTATTTAAGACTCCATTCTCATGGTTCAGCTTCATATCGTTCCAGAACATAGAAATGAATTCTCCTCCAGGCTGAGGGACAGACCACCTCAAATTATTTCTCCAAGGTTGATAAACTGATTACATCATTTTACCTTGCCACTACTCCTGCTGTCTACTATACATTCTCTTCTGTATTTGACTGATGAAGCCTACCACGTAGGCGAAACGTTTCAACAACAAAAATACCCAACTGTTGCACATGTGTCTTACTCATCCTCTTGACTTCAAGATTACCTAACAGAGTATTCTTGTTTGCTAGAACCAAGTCCAGCAGCTTGTTTCCCCAAATTGGTTCTGACACAAACCGTTTTAAAAGGCAGTCCTGGACGATTTCAAGAAAGTCGCTAGACTCTAGATTACCTGTCAAACTGCTCTTACTGATTTGGCTTAAGTTAGAATCTCTCATTAAAACTACATTTTTCGTTTCTAGATGCCTAAGCAATTTCGTCTCAAAGTTTACCGTGGTCACTATCTAGATTCGGGGGGTCTTTATTTGATTTCTTCTCACATAGGCCTCCGGGAACATGAAAACTTAACTTGCAAGTAATTTTTAATATAATTTTGGTTTCTCAATAGAAGTTTAAAAATACTTTATGAGAAAAAACTAGCAAACGAGTTTGAAAAGGATTAGCTGTGATCCATTGCTGTCTTAATGAAATGTGTCAAGTAAAACATTCCTGTGGAGAAAATAACAAGGTTAGTATATAATAAGATATTATATCTCAAGAGCGTCCAAACATCCAACTATTTAGAGACGACTCTAAACAAACCATACAGTAAATGGCAAATAATTTAATTGTTAATGATAAGATATCTGAAATTTTGAGAATGTATCCACATTTTGCACCAGCTGGTATCTGATGAGACTGCAACCCAATAGTAGCCAATGATTTTAGTCATAATAAGAAACCTGAGTTTTCGTGAGATTGTGCTGTATCTCCATACTGTACTATGTACATTACTTATATGAGGCATTTGTAACATACGAAATGACTTATATTTATAAAGATGTAACTGTGAGTAGTAGAGTCTGATGAAGTCCCATTGTGACCTCTAATCCTCTCATTTATTTGTGCTTCCGCTCACAGGATAAGCTTGAGACGCACAATAAACTAGACACTCAGACGACAAAGCTCAGTTGACGAGTCTGAAGAATAATAGCACTTGTGCTGCCACCACCGCCGTCAATACTGGTAAATTGTACACCGTGTCCCTCGATACTGGTACATTAGTATCATTATTACATTCTTGAGGAGGGAACGTTAAACCTGTAGGGGTCACAAAGCGCCTAATAAAAATGGGAAGCAATGCGGTTTGATCCAATGAAGTAAGGAGAGATGACATCCAATTCCTTATTAGACGAGTTCACCCGTCACCGGGGTCAAAGACTCTTGTTTGAGGAGACTACAACATTACTTACTGTCTTCTATCAACACTAGCACGTTGATTGTTTTATCAATACTAATATATTATTCACTGTTTTCCATCAATGCTAGAATATTATGTATTGTATTCCGTTAATTCTAGTACATTTTACAATACGTTCAGTTAACATTGGCATTATATACATTGTCTTCCGTTAATGTACATTATATATTTCATTCCGTCAATATACAGCGTTTCGTTAATACTGGCGCACCCCCTTGATGCTGGTGAAGGGCTCTTGATCTATGGAATAGGACCTGTGCTCCCGTTCCTTGGATTGAACCTGAATGCCTCCCTTCACCAAGCGCTGTATGACCCATGTGGCTTTAGTGCTTCCCCATGACTACAATCAAATACTCGCAGGTTGTGCTAATTTCTGCTTATTTTATTTGCCCCATGCTATTTGCAGCCACTATTCTGAATGACCGCTAAAAACAAGGCAGGTCACTAGAAAAGTCTACAGTTAGCT
The DNA here is from genome assembly GCA_009830355.1 of Cherax destructor. Lineage (NCBI taxonomy): Eukaryota > Metazoa > Arthropoda > Malacostraca > Decapoda > Parastacidae > Cherax > Cherax destructor. The sequence goes on from WNWK01011445.1 coordinate 27,715, forward strand.
AGTTGTATGCACTACACTCTGGCTATTAGAAGTAACGAGACTAGCTAATCGAAAACTCAGGGGTTGTTTCGTGTATACGTCACATACACTGGCTACTAGGAACAGTTTATTGAACATGTTTGTACTTACCAAGGATAGTCACTAGCATGGAGGGAATCTGCCACCGTCCAAATCCCAAAGCTGAGAGTACATTGTCGAAAGAGTCTGCAGCAGACATAGTCAGCTGCTGACGGGAGGAGGCAGCGAGTTGTGACGGTGCAAATTGAACACTTGGCTACACAGTCGTGACGTGGGGCACAGATCAGAAAACTATGTACTGCTTCACAGGGTTTATCGCGTTGAGCACAGAACACACCTCAGCACCGTGACAGACGTGATATTGAAAAAAAAACAGGAATAATCGTTTCACTTCATTTCTCAGGTACAAAGTGATATTGTTGACTCATTGGAGATGCAATGCACAATGTCTGATACTGAGCTTATGGGAAGTAGAAAAAAAAAGCATACTGTTTCTCGTAAGGTCTAATAAGGTCGTGGAGTGTGTGACACTTTTTTACACCCATGTACCTACCTCTAATACGTAATTAGATTTTGCAACAAGGTACCTACAAACACTATATCGCGTCGAGGCTACCTTTTCCACCCCTGGCAGTGTGATATAGTGTTAGTGTCGAGATGGTGGAATGCCAGTGACTGAGCGAGGCAGCAGCGTGAGGCTTGATCCATACCAGGGTGTGGGACGACCCGCAGTGCGGCACCCACACCAGGAACCCTGGCCCTGTGCTGCCACCTCAAACACTATCATATGTACATTAAAATTAAAAATTTAAAAATTAAAATTCTTTATTTCTCTGTTAATATTACAATGTGGGGTTTACATATGATATTATTACATATTATGAAATACATATTACAAGAAGGCCACTAGTATGCCTAGGTATGTCTAGGCATTTCGGGCAGACTAATACGTACTAGTTTTTACTCTATATTGACACAGGATATGGATCATACTGGTATTAAGGTTAGATAATTGTAGTGATTAACTAGATTTACAAAATTGAGGTAGTTTAAAATATTTAAGAACTTAATAATTAGTTTATCTATTAATGGAAATGGTCTCGTTTTGGCATGATACAGTTTCTATATCGGAGTGTCTTAGATTAACTTATGACTAGCTTAAGAATTATGAAGCAATAGTTGTATTCAGAATATGTTTACAGTCATGTGTAAATTAAGGGGAGTCACATATATCAATAAGTATATTTTGGGTATAAACGTGTGATATATATATATATATATATATATATATATATATATATATATATATATATATATATATATATATATATATTGCTGGTGTCTTTTCTTTCTCATAAACATGGGAGATAACGGGTACATCTTGATACTTCTACTTACATTTAGGTCACACTAAATATGCATGTAAACGTAAATGTATATACAAACAATTGAGTTTTCTTCTATTTTTCTAAATAGTTCTTGTTCTTATTTATTCCCTTTCACCTCCATGGACAAGCGGAGAAGAATGCTTTTTCCGTAAGCCATGCGTGTCATAAGAGCCGACTGAAATATCGGGAGCAAAGGGCTAGTAACCATTTCTCCAGTATTAATTTATAAATGTAAAAGGAAGAAAATCTTTATACAATCATGTGTCGCTTAACGACGAGGATACGTACTGAGAAATGCGCAGACACAAACCTAGATGGTATATCCTACTACACACCTAGGCTGTATGTTTTTTTTTTTCATCATCGATTTGACCGAAACGTCGTTATGCAGCGTATGACTGTAAAGCTGGGATGTTTGGATGTAGTGCAGATAAGAAAGAGATGTCTGTGAATGTTATGAATGAAAACAACCTGGGTGTCATAGCTGTACGTGAAACAAAGCTGAAAGGGAACCTTCCTGGAAGCTACCTGGAGGGCATTCTGGGTGTCAACGTCCCCACGGCCCAGTTCATGACCAAGCCACTAACTGGATCAAAGCCTGAGTAACCAGGCTGTTACTGTTGGCCATATGCAGATGCAGGAGAGTTTCAGTGGTAAGAAATAAATGCGATTAAATCAGGTGTATCTAAGGGAATTAGAGCTAAGAAAGGAATAGCGGTAATGTTAAATGATCAGTTATGGAAGGAAGATAGGAAATATGAATGTATAAATTAAATGATTATTTTGATTAAAATAAGAGTCGGATGCGAAAAGTGGATTATACTAAGTATCTATGCACCTGGAGAACAGAGCAGTGCAGAGGAGAGAGATTTTAGGAGATATTAAGCTAGAGATCAAATACTGAAATAATTGAGAAAGTGTGGTGGGGACCTAAGTGCTAAAGTGGGAGAAACTTGTAGAGGGAGTAGTAGGTAAGTTTGGGGTGCCAGGGGTATGCGATAATAGGGGGCATTTAATTGAACTTTGTATAGAAAGATATGCTATAGGGCGTAATGGATTAATAATTAAAAGGTTAATGGGTCGACTTCTGAATGTGTATATTTATAGAGGGGCAATAGATATATCAGATCATTATTCAGTTGTAGATGCAGTTAGAATAAGAGGTAGATGGGGTTCAAGAAGAATATCATCAGCGAATAAGAGAGAAGTGGAAGTTCATAAACTAAAGAACATAAGAAAGGAGCAACACTGCAGCAGGCCTGTTGGCCCATACTAGGCAGGTCCTTCACAATCCATCCCACTAATAGAATATTTGCTCAACCCAATTTTCAATGCTACCCAATGTCATTCTATTTTGCTCCTACCTCTCTAAATGACCAAACCACATCAACAACCACTGTTCAGTCCTCTGAATAATACTTTTTGTAACTCCACACCTCCTCCTAATTTCCACACTACGAATTCTTTGCATAATATTTACACCACACATTGCCCTTAGACAGGACATCTCCACTGCCTACATGGTTTAGCGCTTCTATTTGATTATAATAATAATAATCCACTGCCTACAGCCTCCACACTGCAGCATTTACAACCCAAGCTTCACACCCATATTTAGAAGAGTGTTGGTACCACTATACTCTCGTACATTCCCTTTTTTGTCTCCATGGATAACGTTTTTTGTCTCCACAGATACCTCAATGCACCACTCACATTTTTCCCTTCATCAATTCTATGGTTAACTTCGTCCTTCATAAACCCATCTGCTGACACGTCAACTCTCAAATATCTGAAAACATTCACTTCTTCCATACTCCCTCCCTCCAATGTTATATCCATTTTTTCTTTACCTAACTCGTTTGATACCCTAATCACTGAAAAAGACAGCATAGTAATAATAATATAATATGATAATATCTTACTTACTGCAAGTACATGTACAAGGTATACAGACCATAGCTGACATCAATGACATACTACTATATAGAAACCCCTTGTTATGCAGAGCATTTCAGGCAAATTAGGTCAGTTTTGCCCCAGGATGCGACCCACACCAGTCGACTAACACCCAGGTACCCATTTTACTGATGGGTGAACATAGACAACCGATTTACCTGGAGTTTACCTGGAGAGGGTTTCGGGGGTCAATGCCCAAGCGGCTAAGTCTGAGACCAGGCCCCATGGTGGATCAGGGTCTGATCAACCAGGCTATTACTGGCCGCACGCAGACTGACGTACGAAACACAGCCTGGTTGATCAGGTACTGACTTTAGGTGCCTGTCAAGTGCCTTCTTGAAGACAGCCAGGGATCTATTGGTAATCCCCCTTATGTATGCTGGGAGGCAGTTGAACAGTTTTGGGCCCTGGACACTTATTGTGTTGTCTCTCAATGTACTCATGGCGCCCCTGCTTTTCATTGGGGGAATGTTGCATCTCCTGCCGAGTCTTTTGCTTTCATAGGGAGTGATTTTCGTGTGCCAGTTTGGTACTAATCCCTTTAGGATTTTCCAAGTGTATATTATGTATCTCTCTCGCCTGCGTTCCAGGTAATACAGATCAAGGACCTTCAACCGTTCCCAGTAATTTAGGTGCCTTATCGTACTTATGTGTGCCGTGAAATTTTGAAGGGGGCCGTTAGTGTACAGCAGTATTCCAGCCTAGAGAAAACAAGCGATTTGAAGAGAATCATCATGGGCTTAGAGTCCCTAGTTTTAAAGATTCTCATTATCCATCCTATCATTTTCCTAGCAGATGTGGTAGATACATTGTTGTGGTCTTTGAAGGCGAGATCCTCTGACATTATCACTCCCAGGTCCTTCACATTACTTTTTCTCTCTATTGTATGGTTAGAATTTTTCGTATACCCTGATATATTTTTAATTTTCCCAAGTTTTCCATATCTGAGTAGTTGAAATTTCTCCTCGTTGAACTTCATATTGTTTTGAGGGACCCATTTGAAGATTTGGTTGATGTCCGCTTGGAATCTTGCGGTGTCTTCGATGGAGGTCACTGCCATGGCAATCCGGGTGTTATCCGCAAAGGAAGACACAGAGCTATGGCTTACATCTCTGTCTATGTCAGAAATGAGGATGAGGAATAGAATTGGAGCTGCCTCGGACTTTACTCTGTTTACTATTACTCTTTGTGTTCTATTTGTCAGGAAGTTATAGATCCATCTACCAGCTTTTCCTGTTATTCCTTTATCACGCATTTTGTGCGCTATTACACCATGGTCACATTTGCCGAAAGCTTTTGCAAAGTCTGTGTATACTACATCTGTATTTTGTTTATCCTCTACAGCATCCAGGACCTTGTCATAGTGGTCCAGTAGCTGGAACAGGCAGGAGCGACCTGCTCTAAACCCGTGTTGCCCTGGGTTGTGCAATTGATGTGTATCTAGGTGGTTGGCGATCTTGCTTCTTAGAACCCTCTCAAAGATTTTTATGATATGGGATGTTAGTGCTATTAGTCTGTAGTTCTTTGCAATTGCTTTACTGCCACCTTTGTAGAGTGGGGCTGTGTGTTGTTTTTAGTGAGTGTGGGATGACTCCTGTGTCCATGCTCCTTCTCCATAGAATGCTGAAGGCACGCGACAGGGGCTTCTAGCAATTCTTGATGAACACGGAGTTCCATGAGTCTGGGCCTGAGTGCATGGGCATGTCATTTATTACCTTTTCAAAGTCTTGTGGAGTTTGGATAATATCTGAGATTTTTGAGATGACTGGTGTAAGGAAACACGTCCAATGTTTCCACCCTTTCGCCGGGAATCGAACCCGGACCCTCACCGTGTGAAGCGAGAGCTTTTGCCACCAGAACAATCACAAGTGACGACACAGTTGCTCCAAGAGATGAAGCCACAGTTCTAGCACTAGGTGTCGATCGCTAGCGCACTCAGCTCTCACACTGAGGTCCGGTTACCGTCCGCAGGTCGATCCCCGGTACGGGTAGAAACCTAAAGACTTGTTTTTTTTAAGATACCTGCTGTTCATGTTCACCTATCAGTAAAACAGGTACCTGCCTGGGCGTTAGTCGACTGGTGTGGGTCTCATCCTGGGACAAAATTGACCAAATTTACCCGAAATGTTCTGCATAAGAAGGGGCTTTCTATATAGTAGTATGTTATTGATGTCAGCTATGGTCTGTATACCATGTACATGTACTTTTAGAAATAAAGATTATTATTATTATTATTATTATTATTATTATTAGGAGACAAGCACTTATCGTACTTATGTGTGCCGTGAAATTTTGAAGGGGGCCGTTAGTGTACAGCAGTATTCCAGCCTAGAGAAAACAAGCGATTTGAAGAGAATCATCATGGGCTTAGAGTCCCTAGTTTTAAAGATTCTCATTATCCATCCTATCATTTTCCTAGCAGATGTGGTAGATACATTGTTGTGGTCTTTGAAGGCGAGATCCTCTGACATTATCACTCCCAGGTCCTTCACATTACTTTTTCTCTCTATTGTATGGTTAGAATTTTTCGTATACCCTGATATATTTTTAATTTTCCCAAGTTTTCCATATCTGAGTAGTTGAAATTTCTCCTCGTTGAACTTCATATTGTTCTGAGGGACCCATTTGAAGATTTGGTTGATGTCCGCTTGGAATCTTGCGGTGTCTTCGATGGAGGTCACTGCAGGTCGATCCCCGGTACGGGTAGAAACCTAAAGACTTGTTTTTTTTAAGATACCTGCTGTTCATGTTCACCTATCAGTAAAACAGGTACCTGCCTGGGCGTTAGTCGACTGGTGTGGGTCTCATCCTGGGACAAAATTGACCAAATTTACCCGAAATGTTCTGCATAAGAAGGGGCTTTCTATATAGTAGTATGTTATTGATGTCAGCTATGGTCTGTATACCATGTACATGTACTTTTAGAAATAAAGATTATTATTATTATTATTATTATTATTATTATTATTATTATTAGGAGACAAGCACCCACCCAGGGAGACTAGTGTTACCAACAGCAACCCTTCTGATGATCCCATCACTTGGCTGTTAACTAATTAATAAAGCAATTGTGACATTTCCAGCAGGATCTGCAGAGGGTAACACTGGAATACGACCACAACACATCAAGAGAGATGGTAAATCTAGTGTCTGGCACAGCTACATCAATTTTCCTTTCTGAGTTAATAACCTTCATCAACAACTGCCTGGAGGGCCGGATTACTGAATAAATCATTTTTTTTTGGAGCCTCATTATATGTTTCGAAATAGAAGGATGGGGTAATCAGACCCATCGCTGTTGGTAACACTCTTCGCCGTCTCGTTGCCATAGCAGCAGTGAGAAACATTCGCGGAGAAGCCACCAGCTTGCTCCAGGCAAACCAACTGGACTTTGAGGTTTCTCAAGGCAGTGAAGCGGCAGCTCATGCAGCAAGGGCCTACACCAGGGACTTACCAGAAGACAGAACCGTAGTTGAACTAGACTTCAGGAATGCTTATAACTTGGTGAAAAGAGACATAACCTTGGCAGCCGTTCGAGAGCAGTTTCTTAGTCTTTTACCCTTTATTTCAGCTAATTACAGCAAAAAATCAGTTCTCCTATTTGGCGAGCATGAAATCACCTCGTCAGATGGGGTTCAGCAGGGTGACCCACTCGCTCCATTCCTTTTCTGTATAGTGGTTAGAGAACTCACATCCAGCTTGCACAGCGAACTAAATATTTGGTATCTGGATAATGGCACTTTGGCAGGTACGGAAAAACCCCTGGTAGATGACCTTTGACTGGTGAAATCACAGGAAGAAGCTTGGGACTCATCCTCAACTCTTCGAAGTGGGAAATCTTAACAAAACCAGAAAATAATTTCAACTGTGCGAGCAATTCTTCCTGAAGCTTCAACTACCACCCTCTCCAAGAGCATCCTGATGGGAACACTGCTGAAGAAGATGGAGAGAATAAGTGATCTGGATGCCCATGATGCCCTATATCTCCTCGCAAGGTTTTTAACTCTGCCCAGACTAACCTATTTTTTGAGGAGTGCTTCCTCCTTCGACAGTTCAACAATTAGTGAATATGGAATTCTGAATTATTATTATAATCAAAAGAAGCGCTAAACCACAGGGGTCATACAGCGCATGGCATTCTGAAATCTATCTTTAGGAAGATATCGAGTCTTGATTCAATGGGATCAAGCAACATTTCCAGTGCGACTGGGAGGTATAGGAGGTGCGCAAGACAACGCAGGTAGCATTACACACACAACCCGCACATAGAAGAGAGGAGCTTACCACGACGTTTCGGTCCGACTTGGACCATTTACAAAGTCGGTCCAAGTCGGACCGAAACGTCGTGGTAAGCTCCTCTCTCCTATGTATGGGTTATTTGTGAATTATTCACAGTCGCGTTTCTTTCCTCGTGCATTGCATCCAGTGTTCTAGTTAAAGCGATTGTCCCTGAACACTTGAGAGGTGCTAAGGAGCTCACGACACAAAGTTCATGGAAGCAGCTACGCAATGGGACAACCTTGTAGTCCCAGTCCCACTGGGACATACCGATCGTGGAGGAAATCGCCCAGTAATATTTTAATCATAACTAAGCGCTAAATCCACAAGGGTGATACAGGAAAAATGCCCAAACGGTGCTGAGCAATGCCTCGGGAAAGGACAAAGCTCGTCTCCTATCGGTGAAGGAATCACACTCTTTTTTTATCTGTCCTTACAATGTTTATTTGTAGCCACCTGTATCGCCGTACACGGGAAATTCCGGAAAGTATAGTATCTCCGTGAATTGGTGGTGAGAATGTGTCCCTGTTACTTCTCAGATTTTCTGGTACCGTTTTGAGGTTATACTGTAACAGGTAGCCAGTAATCGTAAGCCTGTTCAAGTCCTGTATACAGGTATGGGTACACAAATGTAGGTGATTGCATCTATTAAACGTGTGTGAGTTACCTAGGATAACCCAAGAACGTTAGGAGTAGTCTTATCGTAACCGGGGTCCTAGTGATAGGAGACATTCAGGCTTTTAAGACTAGTATCTCGAAATACACAGTTTAAGGTGACTGTAACTATCACACTTAGTAACTATCATACATAGCAGCATGTGAGAGTTGCCCAGGATAACCCAAGAGAGTCATTCCTAGCAACAGGAGACATTTAGGTTTCTAAGCATATCTAAGAACAGAGGGGTATAGTTACTATTACAATACTTAGTATGTGTTAACAAGCCTCTGCATGGAGCGGGGTGGTAAATATGATAGGGGCAGGTAAATATGTAAGGGATCGTTGTAGAGAATCTTCTGATATTTTCTGGAACATTCGCTGACGTACGCAGTGTGGCAACGAGCTCATCTGACTCATATTAATATGAAGTTTTACATAAAACATGAGCGAATTGGTGTAGTAACCACTTAGGTAACACGATTTCATACTGGCACTAGATTAGTTGATAGTGATTACATGCGGTTTTGGTCTGACTATCACTTTTCTAAATTATTCTGTAATTTGCTCTCTGTACACCTCGAAGGCTACTCAACACAAACTTGTTAATGTGGTTCTTTGTCAAATTCTTATCGTTTCCACTACTTTTCAAATCCTTTTTTACGTCCTCCCTTCCCTTACCCTTAAATGGAGGGGATGAATGGAGAGGGGACAGTGTGGGTTACTAGCAGACAGCATCACCCTACATAAGTATGGCTGACGCTGACACTTTCCCACCTTGCCTCTAAGAGAATTTCCCAATCTATATTATTATATATATCTACCTGTCTATTATATTATATCTAACTGTCTGATGCTGATCTTATAACCTGATGCAGATCTTGTAACCTGTATATAAGATTTAGGTTCAAGTGCTGAAGTTTCATTCTCCATCCTAGACTACGCTGATTGAGCACGCCATTTTCTCTCCAACTTGACATATAGAAGAGTTTTTGAGGCCTGATAGAATTATGTAAATTTTGGGGGAAAGCCAAAGCCAGTCCTGCAGGGATTTTTGTTTCCTTCTGCCCACCTGTAGCATCGTGTCGAGACGGCACGAGGTGAGTGGCCGAGCAAAATGTAGACGGTAAACCTACTTGCTAGTTCTCATAGAGTCCCATGTCCTGTTTCCTGACAAACCTTACCTAACCTAATCTCAAGAGTCCCCTGGAGCGTGTTGTTGTGGGCCTAGTCCCCTAAGTCCCCACCAGAGGGCAGGACTCAAGATAGACATACCCGGCCATGCCTCTCCCTCACTCCATGACCTGCGGCATTCCTGTTAACATATCTTTCCCCGGACTGGCTTCGGCACACCTCACACTGTCCGCTGTGAACCCCAATACGTACTCCAATAAAGAAGCTAGTCCACGGCCGTATATTTCACCTTCCTCTACGCTACCTAGCAAGTTACTAGACAGTGGTAGTGTTGTACCTGCTGTTTACCACCATAATGGTTCTACTCCTCATTCATTCTTTTTTATATTCCTATACATACATATATAATGTATAGGAATATAAAAAAGAATGAACGGGGACTAGACCCATGTGGTGGTATGCGGCAAGTACAACACTACCACTGATCTAAAGAGACTTATAATAGGAAGATTTCACAGACAGCACATGTGATATTCTCCTTCAGCTGTGACCCTACTGTCTCTCCCTCAGCTGTGACCCTACTGTCTCTCCCTCAGCTGTGACCCTACTGTCTCTCCCTCATCTGTGACCCTACTGTCTCTCCCTCAGCTGTGACCCTACTGTCTCTCCCTCAGCTGTGACCCTACTGTCTCTCCCTCAGCTGTGACCCTACTGTCTCTCCCTCAGCTGTGACCCTACTGTCTCTCCCTCAGCTGTGACCCTACTGTCTCCCTCAGCTGTGACCCTACTGTCTCTCCCTCAGCTGTGACCCTACTGTCTCTAGCTCAGTTGTGACCCTAGTCTCTCCCTCAGCTGTGACCCTACTGTCTCTCCCTCAGCTGTGACCCTACTGTCTCTCCCTCAGCTGTGACCCTACTGTCTCTCCCTCAGCTGTGACCCTACTGTCTCTCCCTCAGCTGTGAAACTACTGTCTCTCCCTCAGCTGTGACCCTACTGTCTCTCCCTCAGCTGTGACCCTACTGTCTCTCCCTCAGTTGTGACCCTAGTCTCTCCCTCAGCTGTGACCCTAGTCTCTCCTCAGCTGTGACCCTACTGTCTCTCCCTCAGCTGTGACCCTACTGTCTCTCCCTCAGCTGTGACCCTACTGTCTCTCCCTCAGTTGTGACCCTAGTCTCTCCATCAGCTGTGACCCTAGTCTCTCCCTCAGCTGTGACCCTACTGTCTCTCCCTCAGCTGTGACCCTACTGTCTCTCCCTCAGCTGTGACCCTACTGTCTCTCCCTCAGTTGTGACCCTACTGTCTCTCCCTCAGCTGTGACCCTACTGTCTCTCCCTCAGCTGTGACACTACTGTCTCTCCCTTAGTTGTGACCCTAGTCTCTCCCTCAGCTGTGACCCTACTGTCTCTCCCTCAGCTGTGACCCTACTGTCTCTCCCTCAGCTGTGAACCTACTGTCTCTCCTCAGCTGTGACCCTACTGTCTCTCCACAGCTGTGACCCTACTGTCTCTCCCTCAGCTGTGACCCTACTGTCTCTCCCTCAGCTGTGACCCTACTGTCTCTCCCTCAGCTGTGACCCTACTGTCTCTCCCTCAGCTGTGACTCTACTGTCTCTCCCTCAGCTGTGACCCTACTGTCTCTCCCTCAGCTGTGACCCTACTGTCTCTCCCTCAGCTGTGACCCTACTGTCTCTCCCTCAACTGTGACCCTACTGTCTCTCCCTCAACTGTGACCCTACCGTCTCTCCCTCAGCTGTGACCCTACCGTCTCTCCTCAGCTGTGACCCTACCATCTATCCCTCAGCTGTGACCCTACCGTCTCTCCTCAGCTGTGACCCTACTGTCTCTCCCTCAGCTGTGACCCTACTGTCTCTCCCTCAGCTGTGACCCTACTGTCTCTCCCTCAGCTGTGACCCTACTGTCTCTCCCTCAGCTGTGACCCTACTGTCTCTCCCTCAGCTGTGACCCTACTGTCTCTCCCTCAGCTGTGACCCTACTGTCTCTCCCTCAGCTGTGACCCTACTGTCTTCCCTCAGCTGTGACCCTACTGTCTCTCCTCTGCTGTGACCCTACTGTCTCTCCCTCAGCTGTGACCCTACTGTCTCTCCCCCAGCTGTGACCCTACTGTCTCTCCCTCAGCTGTGACCCTACTGTCTCTCCCTCAGCTGTGACCCTACTGTCTCTCCCTCAGCTGTGACCCTACCGTCTCCCCCTCAGCTGTGACCCTACTGTCTCTCCCTCAGCTGTGACCCTACCGTCTCTCCCTCAGCTGTGACCCTACCGTCTCTCCCTCAGCTGTGACCCTACCATCTATCCCTCAGCTGTGACCCTACCGTCTCTCCCTCAGCTGTGACCCTACTGTCTCTCCCTCAGCTGTGACCCTACTGTCTCTCCCTCAGCTGTGACCCTACTGTCTCTCCCTCAGCTGTGACCCTACTGTCTCTCCCTCAGCTGTGACCCTACTGTCTCTCCCTCAGCTGTGACCCTACTGTCTCTCCCTCAGCTGTGACCCTACTGTCTCTCCCTCAGCTGTGACCCTACTGTCTCTCCCTCAGCTGTGACTACTGTGTCTCCCTCAGCTGTGACCCTACTGTCTCTCCCTCAGCATCAACTGTGACCCTACTGTCTCTCCCTTAGCATCAACTGTCTCTTCCTCAGCATCAACTGTGACCCTACCCCCTACTCTCCCCCCATTCTTCTGTTTATTCATTGACATTGGTTTATGAGGACTTGAGTTTATGGACCGCATGGCTGTGATGGGCATGATAATACATGCACTATGTCTCAGGTTAATGAAATTCGGGTAAAGTTCTTTTCTTATTATTCTCAAACTACCAGCTGACAACCCTGAGTTGTAATCTACTCCCTCCTTGAACCTTAGCCGTATCATCAGTTCTATCATGTACTTGTAGGTCAGTATGTGAGGGAAATTCACAAAAAGGGGTACCTTGTTTTCTCTGTCTACAATTTTATAATACCTCTGTCTGACTTCTGACGCGACCATGTTAAAACTGACACTCATTGAGTTAAGAATATTTACGGATGATAATCACTTGCAATGAAAGCGTCAATTTTAAATACACGAACACACTTGAGTGCAAGGAATATATCAAACATTTCAGCTTGATGGGTGGAAGATCATTGTTGATGTGTGCTTCAATCTCTGTATAGGACTCATGAAATCGTAATAACACGACTGCAAACGAACCACGGTACGGGTGGGTTTAGAATTCCATAGCGAAGGAATCTTAAAACTCCAGGTGAGTGCATCCTGCCCTGAGTTTTACGACTCACCATGGGTTCAAACCCCACCCGTACTGTGGTCTGTACAGGAGTCATCTATATAAGTCATTGTGATTCAGTACCATCATATCAAATATTTTACACAAGCAGCAAGTAAAGAGATTATGGGCAAACTGCATTTTGTTGACTGGCTTTAGGAATGAGAAGGATTTTGTTGACTGGCTTTAGGAATGAGAAGGATTTAGAGAACTCCTCAGTTGCATTGCTCATGTAGTCTGGTTCATGTATAGGATGTCCTGATATTTGACAGAGCAACTGAAGTATTTCGTAATACCTTCCTCACTAGGAAAAGTGAATTTGCCTCAAGTTAATGCAGTTTAATGTTCAAAGTCAGTGAAAAGAATGGTGCAATAATCGTCCTTGCAAAGCATTAAACGAACCACTCTCCCTCTAGCATCATAATTGGCGTTTAATTTTGCCTGGGTTAATCGGTAGATCGTTATAGCCAGATGTAGCAGCCCAAGCACTGATTGACTTGTATATTCTGGTAAATATACGAAAGGTAAAGAAACTGTACTACAAATTAAACTTTTGAAATTGACGATAAGTCTTACAAAACTTGAACACCTTTAAGTATCAGATACATCTGATAACATACTGGTATCACTGTCCTCATCACATATCTCTACGATACTCTCATCGTCAACACCGCCCTCAGTAACCCCATGTTCATCATCTGTAGCCTCAGCAAACTCCGGCTCAGGCAGAGGCTGAGATGTTTTGTCTGATAGTTTTGTTTCAGTTGAGTCGAGGTCTCTGTGTGAGTGTGAGTCTTGTGACCAAGGTCGCTGTGTGGTTGGGGGGCTGGACGTGCACAGCTGGGCTGGAAGTTGAGGCTGCTGTCCTGGAAGGATCACACAACCCGTCTTGCTGCGAAGGGCATTTATTTCCTGCCTGAAACAGAAAACATTATTCTTGACACAGGTTATATACACAGTGAGGACGGTGTATGTCTCTCAGTCTATACATGCTGACTATATTTGATCCCTAATTTAGGGATTAAAGCATTTTTGACCGGTGGTGAATTGGTTACACGAAGTCTTAATGACCTTCATATAGTTGATGGGCGTGAAGTCCCATTAACCAACCGACTTATCATATTTTTATACGTACTTCCAATCCTAATACGTGATATTGGACTGTGAATATTCCTTAACTTATTGGATAAAAATATCATAACACTGCTTGTTAAGAGTTTGTCGATAAAAATTATGCTTTCACTTAAGTGGAAAATACGTATCTTGTCATAAAATAGTTTGATCATGATTTTATAACTTTGTTCAGATCAGCGCAGTACTCTAAATTTCACATAAGATTTTTTTTTAACCTGATAGGAGGCCAAAGCTAAGGTACTATATGATATTTTTGCAGATTAAAAGAAAAAGAAAATACATTATCCTAATATAAAAATATTTCTATTTCCATTTTTTTTATTTCTTATGTAAAGTATATTATAAACAATGCATTGGTTAATTCAAAATAAAAAGAGTGTCACCTGAGCGCTGCGATGGTGTTGTCTTGTGTCGTGACAGTCATCCTCAGCTGCTGCAGCTCCTCGGGGAGCCTATGACTTTTGGCCTTCCTGTCGACTTGCTTACACTTTTCTTTTGATGTACCTAAAAATCAATTTATGAACAAAATTTATAAATGCATGAAACGAAACATGTATGTGTATATGCATACTCTTGTCAGGCATGAGTAAAACAAGGCAAAACTCTACATACCGTGGGTTTAGGTTGTGTCGGTGTATGTGTGAGGTGATACAGTAAGTGTTCCTTCTCCTGACGCAGCGCCAGGATGTGTGCGGCCACAGCTGCTTCTTCTTTCTGCAGCGCTCGCACCTCTTTTCTTCTTCCAGTAATATCTGCCTGTAATTTATACATATTTTTACCTTTCCCTTACATACACAAAACGATGAAATTTTCTTTTCCTTGGAAAAATAAACACATAAGCAGTATAATGTGATCCTTTATTGACAACGTTTCGCCCACGCAGTGGGCTTTATCGAGTCACAGACAGATCTGTCTATGGGCTTTATCGAGTCACAGACAGATCTGT
>WNWK01011445.1:47500-64444 GCA_009830355.1 Cherax destructor
ACAAAGTATGATATAGCACGTAAGGAAAGTAGTTTGTTGGATTATGTATTGGTGGATAAAAGGTTGATGGGTAGGCTTCAGGATGTACATGTTTAAAGAGGGGCAACGGATATATCGGATCATTATTTGGTTGTAGCTACAGTTAGAGTAAAAGGTAGATGGGACAAAAAGAAAATGGCAACAGCAAGTAAGAGAGAGGTAAAAGTGTATAAATTAAGGGAAGCAGAAGTTAGGGTGAGATATAAGCAACTATTAGCAGAAAGGTGGGCTAGTGCAAGTATGAGTAGTGGGGAGGTTGAAGAGAGTTGGGATAGTTTTAAAAATGCAGTATTAGAATGTGGGGCAGAAGTTTGTGGCTATAGGAGGGTGGGTGCAGGAGGAAAGAGGAGTGAGTGGTGGAATGAAGAAGTAAAGGGTGTGATAAAAGAGAAAAAGGTAGCTTATGAGAGGTTTTTACAAAACAGAAGTGTTAATAGAAGAGCAGAGTATATGGAGAGTAAAAGAAAGGTGAAGAGAGTGGTGAGAGAGTGCAAGAGAAGAGCAGATGAAAGAATGGGAGAGGCTCTGTCAAGAAATTTTGCTGAAAACAAGAAAATGTTTTGGAGTGAGATAAACAAGGTAAGAAAGCCTAGGGAACGAATGGATTTGTCAGTTAAAAACAGAGTAGGGGAGTAAGATGGGGAGCTGGAGGTATTGAGTAGATGGCGGGAATATTTTGAGGAACTTTTAAATGTTGATGAAAAATGGGAGGCGGTAATTTCATGTACTGGCCAGGGAGGTACAACATCGTTTAGGAGTGAAGAAGAGCAGGATGTGAGTGTGGGGGAGGTGCGTGAGGCATTACGTAGAATGAAAGGGGGTGAAGCAGCTGGAACTGACGGGATCATGACAGAAATGTTAAAAGCAGGGGAGGGATATAGTGTTGGAGTGGTTGGTATTTTTGTTTAATAAATGTATGAAAGAGGGGAAGGTACCTAGGGATTGGCAGAGAGCATGTATAGTTCCTTTATATAAAGGGAAGGGGGATAAAAGAGAGTGTAAAAATTATAGGGGAATAAGTTTACTGAGTATACCAGGTAAAGTGTATGGCAGGGTTATTATTGAAAGAATTAGAGGTAAGACAGAGAGTAGGATTGCAGATGAGCAAGGAGGCTTTAGAGTGGGTAGGGGATGTGTAGATCAAGTGTTTACAGTGAAGCATATATGTGAACAGTATTTAGATAAAGGTAGAGAAGTTTTCATTGCATTTATGGATTTAGAAAAGGCATATGATAGAGTGGATAGGGAGCAATGTGGCAAATGTTGCAAGTGTATGGAATAGGTAGTAAGTTACTGAAGGCTGTAAAGAGTTTTTATGAGGATAGTGAGGCTCAGGTTAGGGTGTGTAGGAGAGAGGAGATTACTTCCCGGTAAAAGTAGGTCTTAGACAGGGATGTGTAATGTCACCATGGTTGTTTAATATATTTATAGATGGGGTTGTAAAAGAAGTAAATTCTAGGGTGTTGGGGAGAGGGGTGGGATTAAATTATGGAGAATTAAATGCAAAATGGGAGTTGACACAGTTACTTTTTGCTGATGATACTGTGCTTATGGGAGATTATAAAGAAAAGTTGCAAAGGTTAGTGGACGAGTTTGGGAGAGTGTGTAAAGGTAGAAAGTTGAAAGTGAACATAGATAAGAGTAAGGTGATGAGGGTATCAAACGATTTAAATAAAGAAAAATTGGATA
The DNA here is from genome assembly GCA_009830355.1 of Cherax destructor. Classification (NCBI taxonomy): domain Eukaryota; kingdom Metazoa; phylum Arthropoda; class Malacostraca; order Decapoda; family Parastacidae; genus Cherax; species Cherax destructor. The sequence continues at coordinate 49,229 of WNWK01011445.1, forward strand.
TCACATTGGAGAGAGGGATTATGGAAGAAGTAAATGTTTTCAGATATTTGGGAGTTGACGTGTCAGTGGATCGGTTTATGAAGGATGAGGTTAACCATAGAATTGATGAAGGAAAAAAGGTGAGTGGTGCGTTGAGGTATCTGTGGAGACAAAAAACGTTATCCATGGAGGCAAAGAAGGGAATGTAGGAAAGTATAGTGGTACCAACACTCTTATATGGGTGTGAAGCATGGGTTGTAAATGCTGCAGCGAGGAGGAGGCTGGAGGCAGTGGAGATGTCCTGTCTAAGGGCAATGTGTGGTGTAAATATTATGCAGAAAATTCGGAATGTGGAAATTAGGAGGTGTGGAGTTACTAAAAGTATTTGTCAGAGGGCTGAAGAGGGGTTGTTGAGGTGGTTTGGTCATTTAGAGAGAATGGATCAAAGTAGAATGACTTGGAGAGCGTATAAATCTGTAGGGAAGGAAGGCGGGGTAGGGGTCGTCCTAGAAAAGGTTGGAGGGAGGGGGTAGAGGAGGTTTTGTGGGCGAGGGGCTTGGACTTCCAGCAAGCATGTGTGAGCGTGTTAGATAGGAGTGAATGGAGATGAATGGTTTTTGGGACATGACGATCTGTTGGAGTGTGAGCAGGGTAACATTTTGTGAAGGGATTCAGGGAAACCAGTTAATTGATTTAGTTGGACTTCAGTCCTGGAAATAGGAAGTACAATGCCTGCACTTTAAAGGAGGGGTCTGGGATAGTGACAGCTGGGAGGGACTATTCTCAGTTGTCGTATCTGAGCGCCTCTGCAAAGACAGTGATTATGTATGAGTGTGGTGAAAGTGTTGAATGATGATGAAAGTATTTTCCTTTTGGGGATTTTCTTTCTTTTTGGGTCACCCTGCCTCGGTGGGAGACGGCCGACTTGTTGAAAAAAAAAATGTATAATATTTAGGAATGTTACCTGGAGCTGTGACATGGTATTGTCATGGCGAGTCATCTGGCTGGCCACCTTGCCCGTCCAGCGCAGCTCAAGACTGGTTCCAAGCTTATCCTGCACGATGCTCAAGTCTGCCTCGGCTCCCAACCCCAACTTACACTCCTTAGTCACCTTCAGTGGGAAATGGATGCTTATTACATTTTTTTGGTCATGAACAGTATATTAGTGGTTAGAAAATAAGTGAGGGCTCTAATTTCTTTTATATAATATCCTGTAAGATACTTTTTGTTGACAGCATAAAGAATGATTTTATATGGAATATTCCAACACTTCATGATGTGGATAAAATAATGAATGAGAGTAAAATACAGTGGCAAAAAATTACATTAGGACAAAAGTAACAATTGAAGATGATTTGTTATAGAATTATTAACTTATATATTTAAAAAATTCATTTTCAGAAGGCACTGGAAGCAACGATTATTGACAACTGAGAACAAGAGTGTCTCCTGAACGAGTCTTAATCATAGAGATGACAGGTTTAAGATTAACAGTAGGATGCAATATATAGGCACCCAGGACTTCAATATTATTTTTTTTTTTTGTTATTTAAAAAATATTTTTAAATCCAATAAGAAATTTTATTCGATTCCCACATTCATCTCGACCTCTTGAGAGTGTTGAACCACAGCTCCTGGTCTTCTCGAGGATGGTGGAGCTAAACATGAGCTATATTCTCTAATTACTTTTCACTAGAACTAGAAAAACAGCTCGAGTGAAAAGGAATTACAGAATATAACTCATGTTTAGCTCCAACATCCTCAAGAAGACCAGGAGCTGTAAATATTGAAGTCCTGGGTGCCTATATATTGCATCCTACTGTTAATCTTAAACGAATCATCTATATGATTAAGACCCGTTCAGGAGACACTTGTCCTCTCTCCTGACGAATATTTTCAATAATACACACACAACCCGCACATATAAAAGGAGAGGAGCTTACGACGACGTTTCGGTCCGACTTGGACCATTTACAAAGTCACACTAACACGAAGGACAGGTGGAAGGGGTATTTATAGGCAGGCAGACAGGGGAGGGCACAAGAAAGTGGTGGGGTAATGGAGGTAGTAGTGATAGTGGTAGTAGTAGTGGAGTCAGTCACGGTATTGTGCCTTTTTGTTATTTTCAATAATATACTGCAACTCGCGCGCTCGTGTGTGTGTGTACTCTCCTATTTGTGGTTGCAGGGGTCGATACTCAGCTCCTGGCCCCGCCACTTCACTGACCGCTACTGGGTCCTCCCTCTCCCATGAGCTTTATCATACCTCGTCTTAAAGCTATGAATGGTTCCTGCCTCCACTACATCACTTGTCAGACTATTCCACTTCCTAACAACTCTGTGGCTGAAGAAATACTTCCTAACATCCCTTTGACTCATTTGCTCGTGTGTGTGTGTAATCACCTAATTGTGGATGCAGGGGTCGATTCATAGCTCCTGGCCCCGCCTCTTCACTGATTGCTACTGGGTCCTCTCCCTCCCTGCTCCATGAGCTTTATCATACCTCGTCTTAAAGCTATGTATTGTTCCTGCCTCCACTACATCACTTGCCAGACTATTCCACTTACTGACTACTCTATGGGTGAAGAAATACTTCCTAACATCCCTTTGACTCATCTGAGTCTTCAACTTCCAATTGTGACCCCTTGTGTGTGTGTGGGTCCTCGTGTGTGTGTGTCCTCGTGTCTACTCACCTAATTGTGGTTTCAGGGGTCGAGACTTAGCTCCTGGCCCCGCCTCTTCACTGACCGCTAATAGGTCATCTCTCTCCCTGCTCTATGAGCTTTATCATACCTCCTCTTAAAGCTATGTATGGTTCCTGCCTCCACTACATCACTTGCTAGACTATTCCACTTCCTGACAACTCTATGACTGTGTGTGTGTGTGTGTGTACTTACCTAGTTGTGGTTGCAGGGGTCGATTTATAGCTCCTGGCCCCCGCCTCTTCACTGGCCGCCACTGGGTCACTCTTCCTACTCCATGAGCTTTATCATACCTCTTCTTAAAGCTATGTATGGAACCTGCCTCCACTACATCACTTCCCAGACTATTCCACTTCCTGACAACTCTGTGACTGAAGAAATACTTCCTAACATCCCTGTGATTCATCTGAGTATTCAACTTCCAACTGTGACCCCTTGTTGCTATGTCCCATCTCTGTCCACCTTGTCGATTCCTCTCTATTTTATAAGTCGTTATCATATTCCCCCTATCTCTCCTGTCCTCCAGTGTCGTCAGATCGATCTCCCTTAACCTCTCCTCGTAGGACATATCCCTTAGCTCCGGGACTAGTCTTGTTGCAAATCTTTGCACTTTCTCTAGCTTCCTTACATGCTTGGCTAGGTGTGGGTTCCAAACTGGTGCTGCATACTCCAATATGGGCCTGACGTACACAGTGTACAGGGTCCTGAACGAGTCCTTATTAAGATGTCCGAATGCTGTTCATAGGTATGCTAGGCGCCCGTATGCTGCAGCAGTCATTTGGTTGATATGCGCCTCCGGAGATGTGGTCGGTGTTATACTCACCCCAAGATCCTTTTCCTTAAGTGAGGTTTGTAGTCTCTGGCCCCCTAGACTGTACTCCGTCTGCGGTCTTCTTTGTCTTTCCCCAATCTTCATGACTTTGCATTTGGTGGGGTTGAACTCCAGGAGCCAGTTGCTGGACCATGCCTGCAGCCTTTCCAGATCCCTTTGTAATTCTGCCTGGTCCTCATCCGATTGATTTTTTCTCATCAACTTCACATCATCTGCAAACAGGGGCACTTCGGAGTCTATTTCTTCCGTCATGTCATTCACAAATACCAGAAAAAGGCACTGGTCCTAAGAATGATCCCTGTGGAACTCCGCTCGTTACAGGTGCTCACTCTGACACCTTACCAAGCACCATGACTCGGTGTTGTCTTCCAGACAAGTATTCCCTGATCCACTGTAGTGCCTTCCCTGTTATCCCTGCCTGGTCCTCCAGCTTTTGTACTAATCTCTTGTGTGGAACTGTGTCAAACGCCTTCTTACAGTCCAAGAAAACGCAATCTACCCACCCCTCTCTCTCTTGTCTTACTGCTGTCACCCCATCATAGAACTCCAGTAGGTCTGTGACACTGGATTTCCCGTCCCTGAACCCGTGCTGGCTGTCGTTGATGAGCTCGTTCCTTTCTAGGTGCTCCACCACTCTTCTCCTGATAATCTTCTCCATTACTTTGCATACTATACATGTTAGTAACACTGGTCTGTAGTTTAATGCTTCATGTCTGTCTCCTTTTTTAAAAATCCGGACTACATTTGCTGTCTTCCATACCTCAGGTAGTCGCCCTATTTCGACAGATGTGTTGAAGATTGTTGTTAGTGGTACACATAGTGCCTCTGCTCCCTCTCTCAGGGCCCATGGAGAGATGTTATCTGGCCCCATCGCCTTTGAGGTATCTATCTCGCTGAGCAGCCTCTTCACTTCTTCCTCGGTTGTATGTATTGTGCCCAACACTTGATGGTGAACCCCGTCTCTCTGGAGTCCCTTCTGTCTCCACTTCTTTGAATCTCATGTTGAGTTCCTCACACACTTCACGGTCATGTCTTGTGATCTCCCCTCCTTCCTTCCTTAGCCTGATCACCTGGTCCTTGACTGTTGTTTTCCTCCTGATGTGGCTGTACAACAGCTTCGGGTCAGATTTGGCTTTCGCTGCTGTCATTTTCATATTGCAGTTGGGCCTCCCTTCTTACCTGTGCATATTCATTTCTGGCTCTCCGACTGCTCTCCTTATTCTACTGGGTCCTTTGCCTGGTATACTTCTTCCATTCTCCAGCACATTTGGTTTTGACCTCCCTACACCTTTGGGTGAACCAAGGGCTCATCCTAGCTTTCTCGTTATTTCTGTTACCCTTGGACACAAACCTCCTCAACTTCTTGCATATTGTTGTCACATCTCTGTCCAAATCTCTGTCCCACTGAACCCCGTGAAGGAAATTCTTCATGCCTGCATAGCCCCCTTTCTTGTAGTTTGGCTTCATTCGTCCTGCCCTTTCTGCTTCTCTCTCCACTTGTAACTCTACTATGTATTCAAAGTTCAGAACCGCGTGATCACTGGCAGCGAGGAGTCTTTCATATGTGATACCATCAATATTTGCACTAAAGGTGAATACTAGGTCCAGTGTGTGTGTGTGTACTCCTGGCCCCGCCTCTTCACTGATCGCTACTGGGTCCCTTCTCTCCCTACTCCATGAGCTTTATCATACCTCGTCTTAAAGCTATGTATGGTTCCTGCCTCCACTACATCACTTGCTAGACTATTTCACTTCCTGACTACTCTATGGCTGAAGAAATACTTCCTAACATCCCTTTGACTCATCTGAGTCTTCAACTTCCAATTGTGACCCCTTGTTTATGTGTCCCCTCTCTGGAACAACCTGTCTCTATCCACCTTCTCTATTCCCCGCAGTATTTTGTATGTCGCTATCATGTCACCCCTAACCCTCCTGTCCTCCAGTGTTGTCAGGCCGATTTCCCTTAACCTTTCTTCGTAGGACATTCCCCTTAGCTCTGGAACTAACCTTGTCGCAAACCTTTGCACTTTCTCTAATTTCTTGACGTGTGTGTGAAACCCAATTAATATTTGCACTAGTAACTCATTACAGTTGTGACCGGGTGTGGACGTGTGAATTGCTCATTACTTTATAATTTGTTCATGATTGTAACCATATATAAACGTAAGTAAGTAAATTTACTTACATGATTTATTACCTTTGTACCTTGTTTAACTATCAAAACTTTGGGGTCCAGCCCCTGGACCCATTATGTACCTCTGTAATCTTTTGACTTCCGCCCACAGGATGGGTATGAGGTGCACAATAAAGATATTAAACTAAACTGTGTCCTGGCCTCTGACTGTCTACCCGTGTCACTACTGTTACTTCATCAACTATTATATGGACACAGATCTATATTTGAATATTATAATCTAGATGTAATACAGTACCTGGTAAGTGTGTTGCAAATTGTTGAGTTCCATCTTGAGTTGTTCCACCTGTTGTGTGAGACACCGTCTCTCTGCTCGACCCTCCCTGTTACAATGAAAAACTATATATATATATTAAGTAAGTTTATTCAGGTATACATAAATACATTTACACAGATTATCATACATAGCAGCATATGTGTAGAGAACCATCTAGGATAACCCAAAAAGTCAGACAGAGTGACTTATTACCATATTAGTTGGCTAATTAGTTAAGCGTGTAAAAATTTATTAAGCATGTATTATAGCGTAGAATATGCTTATGAATATTTTCTCAGTTAAAGATATGTAAAACAGTTTCATATATAAAATTTAATTGCTCTGAAATTTATCGCTGACATTTTTCCTTCATTTATCACACTTTATGTACAGTAGTTCTCATCAGTTTTTAACCATCGTTTCCACCAGCAGGTGAGGAAATCAGAGCACAGCCATTGAGTCTTTAGTATGATTTAATATTAATTTGGTTCTTGTGTCATCTTCAGTAGGTTAGAGGTGTGTGTGTAGTAAAGACTGACCTGTGCCTTCGAGCTGCTAACTCCTGCGCCTCTCTGGCCTGGGCTACTCGCTGCTCCAGTTGCTGCAAGTGTTGCCGGGTGAGCAGAGTGGCTTCTGACCCAGTACCATCACTCATCCACTTCACAGCTGCCATACTGTCAACCTGTATACGTCTTCATTAAAATCTGTCAACCAGAATCTGTCTTTTTCGTTTCACTTTAAATTATATTTTAGATTTTGCCATCGAAGCGGCTGGTTTATTGTGCACCACATATCCATCCTGTGGACGTAGTGCAAGAGCATATGGATACACAGAAGATCTAGAAACTAGGCGCCTCAAAAAGAGTTAACCCGAGTACATCTAGATATATATCTACAGTTTACTTATTTGTATAACTATGTCTACCATATATAATTGTACAATGTCTCAATAAAGTATTATTATTATTATTATACCGTAACATATCACATAGGTTATTGTATATATAGATCAGGAAGTGGACAATTAAGCACACAGTGTTGAAGATAGTGACTATAAAGCTGACCACATACTTTGCATTTAGTTTGATCATCATCTGTGTGACTGCCAAACTACCAGAAGTACTTGTAACCAAGCCTAAGCCTGACTACAACACCAGACAGTACATGTAACCAAGCCTAAGCCTAACTACTACATCAGTCATCAGTCTCTTCACATTGCAAGTTGCTCCATAAACGTACTTATCTACTTTAATGTTATCATAGTGGGTTATACATTTACTCGGGCTTCTAACGGCATTCCTATAGCATTCAGTTTCATTATTTACTTCTCTTCTAATATTATTGCTAATGCTAGACACAGATACACCAAAGTTATATTCAACATTTTCCTTCACGGTACTTTCTTTAGTTTACCTATAAAAATTGTACACAATTTTTTTTTCTCCGATTTTCGAGTAGTTTTAGGACAGCCGAGAATATTAACAAGGGGGCAGCATAATCAATTAAGGATCTGATATAGGCTATATACATCATACTCACACTAGCACCCTACTTGGGGTTGTAGCCAGCAACAGTTCTGAGACAATTTAGACTATCTTTGCATTTCTTATTTAGTTGTGGTATGATGGATTATTGAAGATTACGTCAATACCAAAATATATGCAGCTGATGTTGTCACCCTGCAAGCAGATGGGTGGGACATGTCGTTTGCATGTCAATATCTTTGTCTTAAATAAAGCTATGGCGAGGCCTAGTCGATTACAAATTACTTGAACCTCATTAAGAATGGAACTCATTATTCAGGATATTAAATAGCATGGGACTAAGAACTCCTCCCTGTGGTATACCTGGAGTTTACCTGGAGAGGGTTTCGGGGGTCAACGCCCAAGCGGCTCGGTCTGAGACAAGGCCTCATGGTGGATCAGGGTCTGATCAACCAAGCTGTTACTGCTGGCTGCACGCAGACTGGTTGGTCAGGTACTGACTTTAGGTGTCTGTCCAGTGCCTTCTTCAAGACAGCCAGGGGTCTATTGGTAATCCCCCTTATGTATGCTGGGGGCAGTTGAACAGTCTTGGGCCCCGGACACTTAATGTGTTGTCTCTCTGTGTACTCGTGGCACTCCTGCTTTTCATTAGGGAAATGTTGCACCTCCTGCCGAGTCTTTTGCTTTCATAGGGAGTGATTTTCGTGTGCAAGTTTGGTACTAATACCTTTAGGATTTTCCAAGCGTATATTATGTATCTCTCTCGCCTGCGTTCCAGGGAATACAGATCAAGGACCTTCAACCGTTCCCAGTAATTTAGGTGCCTTATCGTACTTACGTGTGCCGTGAAAGTTCTTTGTACACTCTCCAGGTCATATCTTTTTTAGTCCCTATTCTGAGCAGGTAATCACCAATATTCAGTTCAGTTTGCTATGCCAAATGCAGATTTTAGATCAAGAAATATGGCAAAACTAGTAGAAGTGTGCGGTGAGAAAGTTGGCAATACAACCCTGAAGACGTTTTCCTTTATCAAAAAGTAGAGATGAGGTGAGAGTTGGTGTTTGATTCTGAGGTATAGATTATTACCTGGAGTATACCTGGAGAGAGTTCCAAGGGTCAACGCCCCTGCGGCCCGGTCTGTGACCAGGCTGTTACTGCTGGCCGCACGCAGTCCAACGTACGAACCACAGCCTGGCTGGTCAGGTACCGACTTTAGGTGCCTGTCCAGTGCCTGCTTGAAGACAGCCAGGGGTTTGTTGGTAATCCCCCTGATGTATGCTGGGAGGCAGTTGAACAGTCTTGGGCCTCTTGACACTTATTGTGTTGTCTCTCAACGTGCTAGTGGCACCCCTGCTTTTCATTGGGGGGATGTTACATCGCCTGCCGAGTCTTTTGCTTTCGTAGGGAGTGACTCTCGTGTGCAAGTTTGGTACTAATCCCTTGAGAATTTTCCACGTGTATATTCAAATTCAAATTCAAATTCTTTATTTCATGTAATACAAGGTGGGGGGTACTTATAGTTATACATTAAAGTTGATATTACAAGATGGCCAATAATATGCCTAGGTATGCCTAGGCTTTTCAGGCAGTCTTATGATAGGTCTTACTCAATAGCTATACAATGGATATACAGATTGTAAGGTTAGGTTTACAAAATTTAGGTACTGGAATTTAAACATTGAGAATTTAACAATTAGTATAAAAAGTTAGCAATTAGTTTATATATTAATGATAAAGGTGATATATTGGCATAATATAGATTCTATATTGGAGTATCTTAGGCAAACTTATGACTAGCTTAAGTATTATGGAGCAATAGTTGTATTAGAATTTTGGTTAGAACTGTGCAAATTAAGGGGAATCACAGATATCAATAAGTGTATTTTGCTGTGGTTAGTAATGTGCAAATTAAGGAGAATCACAGATATCAATAAGTGTATTTTGCTGTGGATATGTGCAAGATAAAGTAGTTTTCGTATGGTTAACTACCGGTTGGGTGCGTAAGTGAGATAAGATGTTTTTTAACGGTGCTTTTGAAAATGGAGGTTGTGTCTGCAGTTCTAGAGTTTTCAGGCAGGGAGTTCCAGATTTTAGGCCCTTTTATGCGCATTGAATTTTTGTATAGATTTAGTCGGACACGGGGAATGTCAAAGAGATGTTTATGTCTGGTATTATGTCTATGGGTCCTGTCACAACTGTCAAGAAAGTGTTTTAGCTCAGGGTTAAAGTTGGAATTAATGGTTCTATAAATGTAGATAGCAGAGTAGTAAGTATGGATGTTCTGGACAGTGAGTAGGTTTAGGTCTTTGAAGAGTGGGGGGGTGTGCTGCCCTACATTCTAGAGAGTACAGGTTTAGGAACTTCAAGCATTCCCAGTAGTTGAGGTGGTTTATCGCAGTTATGCGTGCCGTGAAGGTTCTCTGCACATTTTCAAGGTCAGCAATTTCACCCGCCTTGAAAGGTGCAGTTAGTGTGCAGCAATATTCCAGCCTAGATAGAACAAGCGACCTGAAAAGTGTCAACATGGGCTTGGCATCCCTGGTTTTGAAGGTTCTCATTATCCATCCTGTCATTTTTCTAGCAGATGCGATTGCTACGGTGTTATGGTCCTTGAAGGTGAGATCCTCTGACATGATCACTCCCAGGTCTTTGACATTAGTTTTTCGCTCTATTGTGTGGTTGGAATTTGTTTTGTACTCCGATGAGATTTTAATTTCCTCACGTTTTCCATATCTGAGTAATTGAAATTTCTCATCATTGAACTTAATATTGTTTTCTGCAGCCCATTTAAAGATTTGGTTTATGTCTGCTTCGAGTCTTGCAGTGTCATCAACGGTGGACACTGTCATACAGATTCGGGTGTCATCTGCAAAGGAAGACACGGCACTGTGGCTTATATCCCTGTCTATGTCCGATATGAGGATGAGGAACAGGATGGGAGCGAGTACTGTGCCTTGTGGAACAGAGCTTTTCACTGTAGCCGCCTCAGACTTTACTCTGTTGACTACTATTTGTGTTCTACTTGTTAGGAAATTATAGATCCATCTACCAACTTTTCCTGTTATACCTTTATCACGCATTTTGTGTGCTATTACACCATGGTCACACTTGTCAAAGGCTTTTGCAAAGTCTGTGTACTATATAACATCTGCATTCTGTTTGTCTTCTAGAGCATCCAGAACCCTGTCGTAATGGTCCAGTAGTTGGGACAGACAGGAGCGACCTGCTCTAAACCCATGCTACCCTGGGTTGTGTAATTGATGGTTTTCTAGATGAGTGGCGATCTTGATTCTTAGAACCCTTTCAAAGATTTTTATGATATGGGACGTTAGCGCTATTGGTCTGTAGTTCTTTGCTATTGCTTTACTGCCGCCTTTGTGGAGTGGGACTATGTCTGTTGTTTTTAGCAACTGCGGGACGACCCCCGTGTATCATTCTTTCAAATGTTTTACCAGGACAAGTAGTTAAGGAGATTGGTCTAAATTTATGAGGCAGTTACGTCTTAAGGATAAACATAATAAGACTATTGGTCCAGGAAGTAGGATTGACAATCTTTTAGTGTAACAGATTATACAGTGTTAACAAAGGGTAACTTGCCTTAACGTTCTGAGAATATCGTAAATTATACCATCCTCTTCAAGGGCAGTTGATCGATCTCCATTTAATGCAATGTCTAATTCATAATCAGTGAAGAGGCAATCACTCAATATTTTGGCTCATAAAATCAATAAGTTTCACGCTTCCTTCAGAAGCTCTTTAGGTTTGTTCTAATACGAGATGGCAGATTTACATGTCTGGATGTTTTGGCCCAGCTATTTATGAGGTCATTTGGATTTTTAAGAGAAAAATGATGAGCAACATTTTCAGTTTATTCCTGGTTATTTTAGTTATACCTTTCCAAGCCAGACTTATATATGCACAGGCATATATATACATATATACATGCATACACGTGCACACATGAAAATATATGCACACATATCCCTCCACACATGAATATATACACAAGTGTATATACGTACATGCATATTTACATACATACAAAGACTTACATATTTTTATACATTTTGCTGTATTCCATTTTTTAACTGCTCTACACTATTCCATATGCATGCATTGAGGTAGAGGGGGCTGAGTTTGAGAGATACTGGGATACCTTCCTCGTATCGCGCAGAGACCGAAATGCATCTGGTTTCACAAAGAAACCAAACATTTAATAATTTTCAGTCCATGGGGAAGTGGAACAGAATTCTTCCTCCGTAAGCCATGCGTGTCGTAAGAGGCGACTAAAATGCCGGGAGCAAGGGGCTAGTAACCCCTTCTCGTGTATATATTACTAAATGTAAAAGGAGACACTTTTGTTTTTCCTTTTGGGCCACCCTGCCTCGGTGGGAAACGGCCGACGTGTTGAAAGAAGAAAGGTTTAAGAGATAAATTTAGGTCTATAATGATTCTTTATCTACATGCAAATGTTGATTGTGAGAATCTGACCTCTGTGTTGGGGATAGGTAGACGTGTGACAGAAGTCAGGTCACCGCTGGTCTGGCTCCTTCTCAGCCACACCACTGATGGTATGGCTCCCAGGTCAGCCTCTCGTTCACTCTGCAATGTGGCAGTGAGTCACAGGTAGGTAGGTAGGTCTGTCAGGAAACAGGACAAGGGTTTCCTGACGCGGATCTTAGTCATATGATGACCCACAACACATCCCTCCAAGATTTATAACATAGATACAGTACATAACATTGAGTCATAACACAGGAAAGAGACTTTTCTCAGAAAAAGAATGTCATGTACAAGTTCTTCAAGACTATTCAGGATTTTCATAGATAGTTTTATGTTTGTACAAAAAATATAAATATTCTGATTGTCAGTACATTACATTGTATTAATTAATAAATTCAAACAAAATATATCAAACAAGATCTTATTTAAAGTCGGGAAGACCCGCAGAACAAGAACACTCCACCAGCCTCCTCCACCACCACCAGTTGCCCGCACCACAAGCCTCTTCCACCACCACCAGCTGCCTGCACCACAAGAATCCTCCACCACCACCAGCTGTCTGCATCACAAGCCTCCTCCACCACTACCAGCTGCCTGAACCACAAGCCTCCTCCACCACCACAAGCTGCCTGCACCACAAGCCTCCTCCACCACCACCACAAGCTTCCTCCACCACCACCAGCTGCCTGCACCACAAGCCTCCTCCACCACCACCAGCTGCCTGCACCACAAGCCTCCTCCACCACCACCAGCTGCCTGCACCACAAGCCTCCTCCTCGTCCACTACCAAAAGCCTCCTTCACCACCACCACCAGCCTCTTCCTCCACCTCCACCATCAGCCTCCTCCTCCTCCTCCAACACCAGCCTTGTCCTCCTCCTCCTCCAACACCATCCTCCTCCTTCTCCAACACCAGGCTCCTCCTCCTCCTCCGCCACCAGCCGCCTCCTCCAACACCAGCCTCCTCCTCCTCCAACACCAGCCTCCTCCTCCTCCTCCAACACCAGCCTCCTCCCCCTCCTCCTCCAACACCAGCCTCCTCCTCCTCCTCCTCCAACACCAGCCTCCTCCTCATCCAACACCAGCCTCCTCCTCCTCCAACACCAGCCTCCTCCTCCTCCAACACCAGCCTCCTCCTCCTCCAACACCAGCCTCCTCCTCCTCCTCCTCCAACACCAGCCTCCTCCTCCTCCTCCAACACCAGCCTCCTCCTCCTTCAACACCAGCCTCCTCCTCCTCCAACACCAGCCTCCTCCTCCTCCAACACCAGCCTCCTCCTCCTCCTCCAACACCAGCCTCCTCCTCCTCCTCCAACACCAGCCTCCTCCTCCTCCTCCAACACCAGCCTCCTCCTCCTCCTCCTCCAACACCAGCCTCCTCCTCCTCCTCCTCCAACACCAGCCTCCTCCTCCTCCTCCTCCAACACCAGCCTCCTCCTCCTCCAGTTACCCTGAGTAATTTTTAATGGCTGATTAGGAAATTAAATTGGTATCTCTTAAGGGTGAAGAGGATGTCATGAAGGATGATGAGGATGTTAAGTGTTCTGGAATCTGCTGGAGGATGGTGAGGATGTTAAGTCTTCTGGAATCCCCTGGAGGATGGTGAGGATCTTAAGGTATACTACAGTCACCTGGAGGATAGTGAGGATGTCCCGTAGCTTGATCGCTAGTGCACTCAGCTCACACACTGAGGTCCGGAGTTCGAATCTCCGGTACGGCTGGAAAACATTAGTGACGTGTTTCCATAAGACACCTGCTGTCCATGTTCACCCATCAGTATAAAATGGGTACCTGGGTGTTAGTGGACTGGTGTGGGTCGCATCCTTGGACAAAACTGACCTAATTTGCCTGAAATGCTCAGCATAACAAGCGTCTTTCTATATAGTAGTGTCATTGATGTCAGCTAGGACTGTATACCTTGTTCATGTACTTGTAGAAATAAAGATATTATGTTAAACTTGTTTTAGAATCTCCTTGCAGGACTACTTACAAGGGGCAGAGGGTGTCAGGACTCACCTACGAGGTGCAGATGTTGTCAATACTCACCTGCATGGTGGTAAGTGCTGTGAGGGCAGAATGAGCAACATGGTTGGTGCGCAGCAGGCGGCGCAGTACGGCTGCGTGGCGACGCTCCTCAAGAGTTTTCTCGCGTCTACTGCGCTCCATAGCTCCGGCCACACGCCACCTGCCCGTGTCACCGAAGAATTATATACAAGAGGGCCCCACTTATACAGCAGGTTAGGTTCCGGGCTACGGCTGTAAAGCGGAAATCGCTGTAAAATGAAACACAACACACACACACACACACACACACACCTTTTTTCCCCCCTTCAAATGCATATAAAAGCCTAATAACATGTTTACAATATCATATATTTAAAGAGCGATATAGCTAGGCCTAAAAAAATGCATATACAGAACACACATTACTTATAATATTTTCACCCTTAGCTTATATTGAGTGGTGAATAGTATATTTACTGTAGGACGTCTGAATAAATGAAGAATGGATATAATTGAAAACCACTGTATTAGCTAAATGCTGTAAAGCGAAGCACTGTTAAGAGAAGCCCTCCTGTACTGATCAGGGAGTGTGTGGAGCTCAAACCTAAGTGAATCCTAAAACCCTCAGGACAGTGCATTAAGCACTTGACCAACTGGTTCTGAAATGATTCATGCAACTAGGTAAATTTCTATATGAATTATATAGTCTGTTTTTTTTTTTTTTTTAATTCATGTTAAGCGCTAAACCTATTTGGGTTATTCAGCGCAATACTTTGTGGAGGTTTGATCCTCCGTCTGCTGGGCGCGAGACAGACACGCTCTGTGACCTGGAAAATAGTGTAACAGTTGGGTGAGAGGAAGACTCTGGGAGTACAGACAAAATTAGTAGGTGAATGGAAAGGTAATATGATCCAGGGTACAGCCTGGAATGACTTCCTTGGAGAAGACGGAAGGCAGCAAGCGAAGCAAAACAGGTTCCGATTACGGCCACCCACAAAAATATTTGGACTACATAAACTGTATCGTAAAAGGACACATGTGCAACTAATTCGACATTTTATTGTGGCCACAATGTCACATTAGTTGCACATGTATCCTCTTACCTAACATATTGTCAGTAATTCTACCAACATTACATGAAGTGTATCAAGCTGGGAACATTTCCCGCCTCCCAGGCAGATAACAGCTTTTGATATCACGATGTCCATCTATCCTACCAAGAAACTGCTGAAAACTTACCTAATCCTTAATTTTGACTAACTTCT